>PVJS01000466.1:0-129293 GCA_004027185.1 Glis glis | reverse complement strand
AGGCGGAGACCAGAGGATCCAGGTTCGGGGCCAGCCTCAGCTCTCTCTCTCTCTCTCTCGCTCTCTCTCACTCCTTGTCTCTCTCTCGCTCTCTCTTGCTCACTGTCTCTCTCTCTCTCTCTCTCTACCTAGTGAGGCCCTCTGCAACTTCGTGAGATTCAGTTTCAAAATAAAGTATAAAAAATAGGGCCGGGGGTGTAGCGCGGAGGTAGAACGCCCCTGCGTTCAATCCCCGGTACCACACACACACACACAAAAAATTGGTACTATAATTTATAAGCAATCTAGATTAACTGAGAAATGTTCATTGTTGTTATTAGATAATAACAGTATTAGTAAGACCCACCCAAAAGTTGTTTATGAACAGCAGGCAATTTGAATTGGATTATGGAAGAAGGCACGTTTCCGATAATTTTGGAAGACTATGATTTGCTTTGCTTTCTTTACCCCTATTTCTGCTTGATCATTATCCCAGGATAATAAGCCAAAGACATCATCAGTTTATTTCACTCTATTCAGCTAAGTAGCTTAACCGATTTTTTAAAACAAATTAGTATCTTATTTTTCTGATTATTAACACATTTTATAAGACATTCAAATAATGCAGAAATGAATAGAATATTAGTTGTGACTCTCCTATAATTGGGAAACAGGATGGATTGAAGCTCAGGGAAGTCTGTGCATGTGTATTACTACAAGATACTGCATCCAACAAGAGTGAAGGCTTTTTGGTTAAAAAAATATGAAACTATGAGGAAGAGTGTACTAGTGTTACACTCCATTTTCCAAATATGGTAATTCAAACAGTAAAGAAGCATTTCTGAACTGTAAAGACAACAATGAAAAAAGTGAGCCATGAGCGGGGCGCCCATAATCCCAGTACTTGGGAGACTGAGACAGGTAGATCGCAAGTTTGAGGCCAGCCTCACAACTTAGCAAGACCCTCAGCAACTTAGCAAGACCCTGTTTCGAATTTTAAAAAATAATAGGGCTAAGGATGTAGCTCAGAGGTAAAATGCCTCTGAGTTCAATCCTCAGGACCAAAAAGAAAATGAGCTATAAAACATCAAATATCTGAGCCGGGTGTGGTGGCACACACTTGTAATCCCAGTACTTGGGAGGCAGAGACCGGAGGATCCGGGCTCTTGGCCAGCCTCAGCTACTTAGTGAGGCCTCCGCAACTTCGTGATACCCGGTTTCAAAATAAAGTATAAAAAATAGGGCCGGGGGTGTAGCTCGGAGGTAGAACGCCCCTGGTTCAATCCCCAGTTCCGCAAAAAAAAAAAAAAAAAAAACATCAAATATCTGGAGAACAATCCTAGTTTTCCATTTTATTTTGTAACAAAGCACAAAATCTAACATATCCTTTCGTGATCAACAAAGTAGAATGCAATATGGCAAAACAGCCTGTGTAGTGTTATGAAACTAGACTTAATAATCAATACAATTAAGAGACCATGAATCAAGCATATATATGAATAAAAACATAACAAAAACTTTTAACACTTTTACATCTGAGAAGTTTGCATAATTTATAAAAACAGCGTCTTTTCCTTATTTTCTTGACATTCTCATAAGTAGAGAATGAGAGGGTCCTTTGTAAATATGGAAAGGAAATCTATTGTAAACAGAAAGTAAACATCATAATTAACCATGAAACTCTAGGGGCATTCTTATTACAAACTACCAAAGAATAAAACAAAGATTAGGCTTCTGGATTTCAAGTAAGAATATGAAGTAAACACTAAATGCATGTTAATCCCAGCTTCTTTTATCTTCATTCAGTAACAATCGACCTTCAAGAAATATTTATTAGACTCCAATGATGTGCCAGGAAATTGGTGAGACCTGGAGGGGGTGGCTTTTTGTGATGAATAAACACAGTTGCTGTATTTGGGGAGCTCTTAGCTTAGAGAGGAGTTAGGGAAGTAGACAAGCAATTTTCTATGGCTCTGACACCTGCAGTGATAAAGGTTAAAAACTGATTACTAGGGAAGCATTTATGAAAGGAATGTACTGCAGGAAAAGGGTGGCCTCTACACTAATCCTGACAAACAAGTAGGACTCAGACAGGGGAGTGAATTGACAAAGGAGTCCAGTCTATAGATGCAAGACAGGGATGTGAAAACCGTGTGTATGTAGGACGGCATGGTGTATTTAAAGAACTGCAAATATTCAGGAGGTTTTTCGGGAGAGATGTTTCAATGGTTGCCAATAAGTCAAGTCCCACTTATTTGGGATTTGATATATTTTTGAAAATAATCAAAATATTATATGACTGCATTCCCTACGGCCGTGAGTTAGTATTAATTATTATTGCAGGAAAACCCTTTGTAATTAGTGTGATTTGATTTCCAGAGTAGAGACATCATATGAGCCAATTCATGTACTGCTTTCTATGATTCATTAATTCGAACATCACTGCCTACTCTCTGCATTTATACTTAATATCTGTCCCAGAAAGTCCATAATATTTCTGGCTTTCTTGAAACTGTGGGGCTAACCACATAGGATTATCTTAGGAAACCTTACACAATTCTTTATTTATAGCAGACATGCTTGATTAGGTCATGTCTGGAAGTCAGATAGGGTTCCCATTAATCTGGAAATCATGAGATTGTTAATTTTCCCCCCATTTTTTTGCATCTTTCAAATCTTTAATAACCTTTTGGAATTTTCGAAGTGCTCCGCCGGGAGAAAGACTGTATCCAAAAATGAGTTCTCACATTTCATTTCCTCAAGATAGCGTCATTTACCTTTAAAATGAGCTTCCTCTTTTGTTTGCAGATAGAAGTTCATTTGGAGTGAGAGTCGAGTTTCCATTGCTGCTCATAATGCAAAACTTGCAGTCTGTGTCTATTGACTTTCACAACTAATCCCTGTAACCTAGCACCTATGTCTAGAACATACTGGGCAGTCAATAAATACTGAATAAATAAACGAATGTTCGTGCATCTGCATTCACATTACTGATACACTCTTAGGGCCATTTTTATCTCTAAACTTCTAAGATTCTGTAGAAAAAAAATTGTAGGGAAGAATCCATACAAATCTTAAAAATGTTCAGAAGAGAAAAATGAAAAGGAGAAGGAAGGGTGGGGGGAAGAATGGCAGAGGGGAAGGAGAGAAAACACATAGGTGGGAAGCAGATGGCAGAGTGTGGAGTCTTTGGAGATGCTCTGGGCTGCGCCGTCATGCAGATTCAGTCAACACTGTGCAAATAAGTCCTCTCTGTTCCCTCTGGCAGGAATTTGATCCCTAATAGGTAGGTTGCGATTGAGGTCTGTTTAATCCATTTGGAGTTCACATCCCAGGGAACGAAAATGTCCCGGTGAGCTACAAAGAGGTTTTGAAGACTCCAAAGCTGGTTTATTTAGTTGGGCAATGTTATTTGCCCATTGCTGAAGAAGCTTGGTAAATTCATTAAAAAGTATTTCCTGTAATGAAATATAGTAGCTGACAAAAGCAAAAATACGGTAGCTTACACAAAAATTGATACACACCTTGGGAATGTTCACTTCCTTGGTAAGACCTTCGTAGAACATGCATGGAATATAATAATGATAGTTTTCCAAAATATATCATAAAACTTTGATCATATCTGGGTTTTTTTGTGTTTTGTTTTCTGGGTTTTTTAGGGGAGTTATTTTTGTTTTTGTGGTACTAGGGATTGATTCCAGGACATTCTACCTTCAAGCAACACCCCCAGCCTCATTTTTTTTATTTGGAAACAAGGTCTCGCTAATTTGCTGAGAGCCTCACTAAGTGACTGAGGCTGGTTTCAAACCTGCAATCGTCCCATCTCAGCCTCCCAAATACTGGGACTAGAAGTGTGTGCCACCCCTCCCTGCACATCATGTCTATTTAAACACAATTGCTTTTGTTCCCCTAAGGGTTTACTCAAAATTTTATGTGGGTAACAGGATGGAGGATGGAACTGTTAAATCCCTAAGCTGGTACCACCAGAGTCTAATGGTATCTCACTGGTGAAGTAAAGGCACCTGTGATCTTCAAATTGGGGTGGCTTCTTTTGTCCTTGGAAAACAATTTGGAGATGATTTGTTCAATATAAATATAATTTATAGTTATACTAATATAATTTAATATAAAACCATGTCCTCCATAGAGGTAGAGCAGAGGCACAAGAAGTAAGAACATCTAACTAATAAAGTAACTCTGTGTGTGTGTGTGTGTGTGTGTGTGTGTGTGTGTGTTACTGGTGATTGAACCCACTGGCATTCTGTCTCTGAGCTACACCCCCAACCCTGTTTTGAAACAGCGTCTCACTTAATTAGCCCGTGCTAGCCTCAAACCTTCCATCCTTCTGCCTCGGCCTCCCAAGCACTGGGATTACAGGCTTGCGCCACTGCACCCAGCTCTAGTAAAGTAAGAGAGAGAGAGAGAGAGAGAGAGAGACAGAAGGACAGAGACAAAAACTCTATTCATTCATGTCAAATATTTGAGTGCTAATACGCCAAGTGCTATTCTAGGTCTTTACAACAGAGCAGTGTGAGAGACAGACAAAATATTCCTCCCCTCTTGGATTATGCATTCTAGTAGACAATAGTAAAAGGAAATACTTAAAAATAAATACAAACAAAACAGACTGTTAGAATATGATAAATGGAGCCGGGCGTGGTGGCGCACACTTGTAATCCCAGTACTTGGGAGGCTGAGACCAGAGGATCCGGGTTCGCGGCCAGCCTCAGCTAATCAGTGAGGCTTCCGCAACTTCTTGAGACCCGGTTTCAAAATAAAGGATAAAAAATAGGGCTGGGGTGTAGCTCGGAGGTAGAATGCCCCTGGGTTCAATCCCCAGTACTGCAAAAAAAAAAAAAAGAATATGATAAATGGTATGGGGAAATATTAATCAGAAAAGGAAAGACAGGGATTGGGTTTAAGGAAAAAGGGCAGATGTTATGATTTTAAGCAGGTAGGTTTGGAAAGGACTTTCTGAGAAGATTAATTTAAGCAAAATATGCAGTAGGTGGGAGCAAGCATTGAAGATAATTAAGTAAGAAATGCTGGCAAAGGAAGAAGCTCTTTTTCACATAACAAGAAATTGGCTTTGATATTTTATTTAACATATTGAAGAAAAGCCAGTGTTCCTTCAAAATATACCTGATAAGAACTCTGGAGTTTAAACTTTGATCAGTTCCAGAAATCTTGATATTTGATATGAAATATCCTACAGATGAAATCAATGGTTGATAAAGACTGTGATGAGTTTAGAAGAGTTGGGAGCCTGTGCATTTGCAGGCAGGTTCTTGAATAGGGCAATATGGAATGAATTCCTTTCTGAATTTGGCTGAGACCTCTATCCGTGCTTATGTGGAAGGATCATTGGTTAATACCAAAATGACCAGATCAATAATTTCTACTTTTTTTTTTTTTGCGGTACCGGGGATTGAACGCAGGGGCGTTCTACCTCCGCGCTACGCCCCCGGCCCTATTTTTTATACTTTTATTTTGAAAATGGGTCTCATGAAGTTGTGGAGGGCCTCACTAAGGAGAGAGAGAGAGAAAGAGAGAGACAGGGAGAGAGAGAGCGAGAGAGCTGAGGCTGGCCGCAAACCCGGATCCTCTGGTCTCCGCCTCCCAAAGTACTGGGATTACAAGCGTGCGCCACCACGCCCAGCTCAATAATTTCTACTTTATTGTGACTAACATCTATCACATACTCATATGTCACTAAATGTACACCGCGCTTTCCAAGCAGTTCTCCATTTAATCTCCACAATAGCCTAAGCAATAGTATTATTATTCTCATTTTATAAAGATTAAAATTAAGGCAAAGAGAAGTTAAATAATTTTGCTACATAGCTAATTAGCTGTGGAGCCAGGACTAGAACACAGGTGATTTGGTTTCTAAGTTAAGTAGAGAAAAAACAAATGTATTCAAGTTTAATTATAGTATAATAACATAAAATTCTAATTACACCAAGTGTTGTGTGCATGTATGTTTGTATCACTTGGAATCTCACTATGATGTATAATTACAATGCACTAATAAAAGGTCTTTAACAAAAAGAAAAAAAATTTAAGAGACATATCAAGAATAAAGTCTCTCAAATATTATTGCAGATGCTATGGCTTGATTGTGGTTTATCTTCCAAGGGTTCTTGTGTTGGAAGCTTGGTCCCCAGTGGGGCAGTATTAAGAGGCGGTAGACCCCTCAAGAGGTGGGGCTTAGTACAAGGTAAATAGGTCACTGGGTATACTGTTGCCAGAAGGGTTCAATACTGCTCTCACAGAGTAAGTCTGTTCTCAGGAGAGTGAGTTTTTATAAAGAGAAAGACTGGCCCCTCTCCGCTCTCTGGCTCCCTGTCTCACCACGTGATCTCTCTCTCCCACGTGCTCCTGCTATGATACCATCTGTCATTTTGTGATGCAGCCAAGAGACGCCCTCTTCCCCTTTGGAGTGGTAATGTTTACTCCGTGCCATTGTATATTGGATGTATATAATTTCCTTTTGATTTTTACAGGGGCCCACAGCTAAGAGTTTGTCTTAAGTCTCAGAGAAGACTTTGGATTTGGACATTTGATCAATCCTGGAACTATTAAGACTATGGGCACTCTTGGAGATGGGCTGAATGCAATTTGTATCAGTTTTGGGGAGGCCAGGGGTAGAGTATTCTGATGTGGATCTGGAATGTCCCCCCAAAATTTTGGATGTTGGAAGCATGGTCCCCAATTCAGCAAGGTGCAGAGGTGGGGTTTTAGACAATGAATGGAATATGAAGGCTTTGACCTCATTAAATTAACACTGTTAGCTGAATGGACTACTGGGAGGTAGAACCGAGCTAAAGGGGGCATGCTCTCAAAAGGTTTTTCTTCTTCCTGGCCCTTCTCTCTCTTTCCCTCTGCTTCCTGGTTGCCATGAGTTGAACAGCTTTCTTCTGTCAAGCCTTGTTACCATGATGTTTCTGTTTTGGAGCTGGCCAGCCATAGACTGAACCTCTGAAACTGTAAGCCAGATAAATCTTTCCTTTTCTAAGTTGTGCTTGTCAGGTATTTTTGTCACAATGACAAAATGCTGACTAATACAAATAGATATATAAACAAGATAAAAGTCCCAGCTATCAATTGCTATCAAAACAAACATCTTCCTCTCCATAGGAACTTTCCTTTCACACAGCATGTTCTTGCATGTGCTATATTCAGTACATTTGAATGTGGAGGTTTAACACTGGCTGAGAAAACTGAGTGGCGAAGAGAAAACCAAGAAGAACCTCTTTGTTATTGTTGCATGAGGGCAACATAAAAAGTAATTGCATAGCAAACACAAAAGGAACGATAATCTCTGAAGAGAAGGCCAGCAGGATTTTGTCTAATTTACTGTGAATTTTCAGGAAGCAAATTTCAAACACCTGGTACTTATCAGTGTCACATACCCCTTTACCAAGCTTCGTCTGATTTTTCTTCCCACCCTTATTCTGCGCTATTATTTCCTGAAAAACATTTGAATAAAATTTTATAACAATACAGAGACTTTGGAAACAAAAACACAAATTTTTTTGCGTCATGTGTTTAAAACCTTATTTTAAAAACTCTCTAAATGACAGATGTAAACAATAAAAGGGAATTTTATCAAGAGCTATTTTCAAGTTTTACTAAATGATCATTGAGATATTTTCTGAACTATTTACATAAAGGCCCCTTTGTTATTGATGAAACAAACAATAAAATTGCCCTCATTATTTGTCTTTTTGGATTTCTTCCAAATCTATCATACTGGACTTCTTAAGAAGTCTACCATGTGCATATTCTTCCTGAATTATCTAGCCAAGTGCCTTTAATTGTCTCTTATTCTGCAAGATGAAGTTTTATTTCAGCTAGCTAAAAATGTACACATTTACTGAAAGATATTAGTAGTAAGATTTTGTTCCTCTGTTTAACTAATGAATCATATTTATGTAGGTCAACAAACTGGGTAGTTCCTCATGGGCATAATATCTATAGCTTTATCTACACCTATGCATATTAACTGGAAGGTATCTCAGGGAAAATCAGGATTTTGAAATGGCTTTGTTTAATGTTTGCAGCTCTGACCACTTGTAGGGAGTGCCAGCTTCCAGGTAATAAAGTATCAAAGAGATCTGTCATTTTCAGGGTAAAGCTCACCTCTCTTGAGTGACAGGATGAAGTCACTAGGGTAGAGGAGTTTCATCCCTTTACTCAAATTGACCCTTTCTAATGACTTAATTAAGTGTATCAACCTCAGGTTCTTCAGAGTCATCACTAATATCATGGAAAATACCATGAAACTAGATGTGTGCAAGACTTAACAAAGGTGTTACCTTACAGATAGATCTTTCAGTCTCCTCTGAGATTGAGAAACCACACCTAGTTGTTGTTCTTAATATACTGTATCTTTGGGCTTCAATAAATGTTCCATAATTATGTAATTTAGACCGGAGCTTACCCAGATAAAGGACTTATGCTTTACTTTAATATAGCAGTTTCTCAGCTTTATTATTTAGCAACCCAAATTTTCTGTTTGCTACTACAACTATGTTGCTAAAGGGCTTTTCCTTTGTGATTAAAAAAGGTATTTGACTGATGACAATATAGTTTATTCTTTCTTTTTTCTGCATGAGCAAACTTTGACTACATATTACAAAGCTTAATATCCTGGCTCTTCCAAATTTCCTAGTAGTCCTTATCGTAGTTTAGGCTTATTTAGGGTACTGAATAAGGTACTTCATTACAAATTGTCCTTTTCTTAGCTTTAAGAAAATTCCAACTAATATTCCAACAATAAAACCCAGTCTTATCTTTTTGTTTAACCTTGTTGTCTAAGATAACATTTGCTCAAGTTTGTAGAACTTGTGTTCAATTCATTTTGGGGTGGGGGGGTGGCTAAATATGTCAGCAGTTCTCCATTTTGTTCTTCAACTGCTTTCCATCCTTGAAAGAGATAAGGTCAGCCGCCAGTCCTGTGTCTGGTTATTATGCCTTGCAAGGCAGGTAGTCCCTCACAAAAATGGAAACGGAGATACTGAACCATGTGTTAATGTGGAAGTGCTAGGATTTACATTAAACATTAGGATTTATATTAACACATGACACCTCAGCCATGTGTTAATATGGAAGTGCTAGGATTTACATTAAGCTCCTGAGAGAGAATAGTCACTGTGGTTACATTTACAAACACAACATGTAAACAGCAGCTTGACTTTTGAAGATATGATGAACTAATCATATCAGTTGTTTCATTCGGGCCCTGTCAAATCATCATGGTAAATATTTACTCCAAATTGCCTACATAGACTTTTTTTCTTTTCATAATATGTTCAGCTAGAATTTGAAATTAAACTGACCAGAGAATCTATGATGGTAGATTCATAAGAGTAGGCCAACTGATGTAACAGACAACCTCAACATCTCAGTGACTTAGCGCAATGGAAATATTTCACTTAGCCACGTTTCAATAAAGGCAGGCTGTAGAAAAAAGAGAATCATATTCTGCTTCATTTAGTTACCCAGGAACTCGGACTCCTTCTTTTCCTCTTGTGCTTTTCCCTTCTCTGAGTTTATGGAGTCCTCTCTACTATGCTGGACGATAGAGAAAATGCACCAGAATTATACACGGGAGTATTTTAAAATTCTGTCCTGCGATGGTTATATCATTTCCACACATATCCTACTGTCCAGAGTTTGGCTGCACACATTGCCTAATTGCAAGGCAAGCCAGGAAGTATGGTGTGTCTGTGTGCCCAAGAGAAGTGGAAGAAAGTTTGGTAAATGTGCCAACACTGTCTGCTACAAATGATACCATATAAAAATGGTTCCTTCTTAGTATTTATTAATATTATTAAGATAGTGGTGGAAATAATGAGGATGGATATGACCAGTGCCAAACAAGTCTATCAGGTTGGAGTATGAAGAAAATGATGCCCACACTTCAGATTCACTGCCATATTATTTAAAGAAGTGAAATAAACAAATTAATTTATGTGGCTTACATAATACACTCTTGTCTGCCTGGAAAAATGTTCTCTTCCAGATTAACTATGCTAAAAAAAACTTATCTTTTCTCAATCAACTATTAATGCACTTATCTCCTTGACAACACAAATGAGTATTATTTACAATATATTATCTGCAATGGTGCTTCATATGTGTATAGTACTTTGACCTTCACATTTTCCAACATCTCTGACCTTTGAGGAAAAATCATCATTATCCGTATTTTACAAATGTATAAGCCAGTATTGTGGAATTTATTAGAATTGAAAGACAAGCCTGGAATTCCACTTTTCATATATTCAGTTAAGTCTTTTTCATTAAATATCTCCTCAGCATTTATACTATAGAAACAAGGAAAATAAGCCTGGCGTGGTGGCATTCTCCTGGAATCCCAGTACTTGGAAGGCTGAGACAGGAGGATTGCAAGGTTGAGGACAGCCTCAGCAGCTTAGCAAGACCCTTAATGAGACCCTGTTTCAAAATAATTAAAAAAAAATAGGGCTGGGGGTGTAGCCCAGAAGTAGAATGCCCCTGTGTTCATCCCCAGTACTGCAAACAAAACAAAACAAAACAACACACACACACACACACACACACACACACACACAGGAAGTTCACTAGTTCATTGTGCCCCTATTTTCTAGATTTGGTAGGTAAATGTGAGGAATCTTATCAGCTAAATTAGAATGGAAACTTATCTATAACGTTTTCCTTCTATAAACAGCTATAGTACAGTGGCGATGCAGTGATTACAAGATGATGCTATTCCCTTCAAAACCTTAAAGACACACACACACACACACACACACACGTAAACACACATACAAAGGTAATTTTCAGTGCTACCAAGGAAAACAACATTTTTAATACTCATTCAACTCAGTCTTAAGGAACCCTGAAAAAAAGTAAATAGTTTGGATAAGCATTCAAATTTAAGATTCCTCCTTACTCCTTTGAGGATTGCCTATTTATGGTTTGCGAGAGAACACACATGGAGCATTCAAATATATGACTACATGAAATGTTTTCCAAGTGGATTAAAGTAAGTCTACCCAGTGGATCTCTCATTGAAACGTAGAATTTTTCTGTAGATGTAAAAGTATTTATCGTTTTAGTTTTTGTAGGCCAAACAGTCATCTTGCAATAAAAGACAGAAAGCAAATAGATTCTTACTTGGGTGGAAATAAGGATTCTTACCACCAATGAGGGAATGGGATTAAAAGGATATGGGGAGAAAATATCCCGAGGCCCACCCACTGTGCGAAGGGTTTCAGCTGGATCCAATAGCCGTAGTCTAAAACCAACATGACAAGAAACAGAAAAAGGAATGAAAACTTGGACTGCATTCCTGCCCACACACAGGCAACTGCTGCGGAAAGAATCACCGAACTAATTGGCATCTGTTAGTTTGCATATTAAGAGAATCAGCAAATGCTTTCTTGTTTATGTTTGGTTTGAATAGTATTTTTCTTACCCCAAATTATAAAATTGTGAACATATTAGTCAAAAGAATTTGTGCTATTTGTATTCAGGAAGAGAAGCTAGGAAGTATAGAAAAATAATAGCAGTAAATAAACATCAATGGAAAGGTTACATTTCTTTTGTCATTGTTATAAAAAAACCATGTATACTATATTCAGAATTGAAAGCTATAATGCTGAAAATATTTCTTGATCATTAATGCCTGTCATAGATTTTTTACTACTTTGAGTAAGAAAGACTTCTAATTTATTGACTTATCTGTAGTAATAAATCTCATATGTTCAAATCCTAGTAACTGATGACTATGATGATTAATAATGCATGGAAATTTGTTGTATTAAATTGTAAACATGATCTTATTCTTTGTTTCTTTCCCAGAAAATAGTATTGGGCTCTTCACGTATCCAAACACCAACATATAGTTGTTATAACCAATAATAATAACCATTAGTATAATAATGATGACTATGACTCAGGTAATCACTTTTTTTGAACCCACTGTTTTCAAGGACAGTTCATTATTTGAGGACCCATATGTACCAGATGATATATCTAAATATTGTTAAACTAATTTGAATTCTATTAACAGCTCAAAAATTTGGTTTTTAAAAAGTTTTACATTTCAGCAAACATTTATCTTAGGAACAAAGAAGCACATATAAGCTTTTGATGAAAATATCTGATATGCTGATATATAATACTGACTATAGTATGTTTCAAACACCTGGAAAACAAAAAGAATACCAGCTCAAGTACTGATGCTACCTGTCATTGGGAATAGCAAAGTAAGGACTTCTAGAAGTACTCTCCTCCATAAAAGAAACAAGGACACTAGAAAATATGGTCAAAATTTTTTTTAGAACTCTAGAATTTAACCAAATTTGACCTAATTCAGAGCTCAGTGATCCTACAGTGGGGGCAGTCTTTTCCCTGGGCATTTTCAAGACCAATCAGTATCAGTTGCTTAACATCACAAATGCTTGAAGTTTTGATAACAGGTGGGACAAATAATTAGCTGAGCAAATTGCCTAAAAGGAAAACCTGTGGGATATAACAACCATAAGACACTTTGAAAGGTTCCGACATATTTCTGAGAATCTAGAAAGCTGGGCTGTGTACATGTCCAGGAAGGCTCTGACGAAACTCTATGCTCTCAATTCCAGCTGACTTTGAGCCCCTGTGCAATCAAGAAGTGAAGATAAAGACAGAGTTTTAAACTGCCTGCCGGGACAGTGAAGGTATGTCCCAATACACACACTGAACCCTTCAGCAAAGGCTGGAAGATTTATTGGTTCCAGGCACTTAAGTAAATTTCTGTCTTGTCATTAACTGATCCTTAGCTGAGTAAAGATCTTGATAGCCACACACAACAAAGAATACAGGTTTTTTGGAATTCATTCAAGAAATGAATTAAGAAGGCATACAGAAACATAAACAACAACAATGGCGACAAACCTGGGGAGTGGAAGGAATCTTCTTTCTAGAGCTGTCATATCATCAAAAAAGTCCGGTTTACAAAAACATTTCTAGGGTGCGCTAAGACACAAGAAAGCATCGTCTATCTACAGAGGTGAAAAAGAGTCAATAGAAACTGAATGTGGAGAATTCTAGATGCACTAAGAAAGACATTTTGTCTAAAGTCAGTTATTTAAAATATGTTCAAAGGCCAAACAAAAAAAAAAAAACAAAATATCATCAGAGAGAACATCAATACAGAGGTAGATTTTTCTTTCTTTTTTTTATTTTTTGCCGTACTGGGGATTGAACCCAGGGGCATTCTACCTCCGAGCTATACCCCTGGCCCTATTTTTTTATTCTTTATTTTGAAATAGGGTCTCACTAATTTGCAGAGGGCCTCACTAAGTAGCTGAGGCTGGCCGCGAACCTGGAACCTCTGGTCTCAGCCTCCCAAGTACTGGGATTACAAGCATGTACCACCACACCCGGCTGGATTTTTCTTTAAAGGAAGCAAAATCTGAATTGAAAAACACAACTGAAATTTAAAATTCAGTAGAAGCGCTCAACAGAAGATTCAGCTGGCAGAAGTTTCAGTGAACTTGAAGGGAGATTGAGATTATCCAGTCTTGGGAACAGGAATAAAAATGTTGGCATTAATCTAAACCACATAGTTATAATTTAAAATGTTAATAAGAAGATCCAAGGAAACACCTAAGAAAATAATTCAAATGACATATAGTAAAAGAAGCTACAAGTTAAAAGAATGCAGTATAAACACTAACTTACCAGGAAAGTAAACAGCAATAGAGTAATAAAGAAATACGAAGTACATAAAACATATAGAAAACAAATAAAAACAGCAAACATATATCCTACCTTATTAATAATCACATTAAAGGTAAATAAATTACTCCACCAAAAAAGAGAGATTGGCAGAATGTGATAATAAAAAAGAAATGATTCAACTACATGTTAATTACAATAGACACATTTGAGGTTCAAAGATACAAATTGGTTCAAAGTAAAAGGATACAAAAAAATATATCATGCTAACAATAACTAAGAGAGAATTGGAAAAGTTATAGCAATATCAGACAAAATGCACTTTGAAACAAAAATTATCACTGTAGAGGCAGGGATATTTTATAATAAAAGGTCAGTCTATAAAGAAGATATGTAAATACACACATAGACACACAATTATCATGACCAGAGTTCAAAATATATTAATCTGAAACAAACCTGATGAAACTGTGAGGCGAAATATGTAATTCAATAATAATGGGTAGCATTTCCAATACCTCACTTTTAATAATGAATAGAACAAATAGACAGTAGATCTATAAGAAAATAGAAGACATGAACAACACTATAATCTAACTGGACTTCCAGATATTTATAGAACAATCCATAGAACAATTGCAGAATATAAAGTCTTCTCAAGCTGTGAACCAGGTTCAACATGCACCAGTTACATATTCCAGGGGAGGACTCCCACAACACAGAGAATAACAAAGACAATAACTGTGTCCGCTCCCAGGAATAGGAGTCATACACTTCCAGCCACTACAACTTGGGCTGCAGTTTCTACCATTTGCTCAAGTCCAGTGAGAACATTCAAACAAGTTAAGAAAAGCAATTGTATTACTCACAGATAGGAAGCAAGGGACAACAGAAGCCTATAATTTATGGTAACTCAATCCTTAAAGCTCAGGAAAGTGGCCCAGGGTGGATGGTGTTTCATCTGCCATGTGCTCCACATCCTACCACAGCTGAGGGACTTCAAAGGTACTCTGGTCTAGGTTTTATACTCTGGGGGAACATGGTCCCTGGTATAAAACACTGCAGAGCATTTTGATCTAGAAGGGTCAGAAATAGAGCTCAGGTGATTCCAAATAGTTCCTCCTTGTTTCAAGAGATTGCATTCCTAGTTCATTCTACAGAAGATCTAGGTCAGCCAAGGACATCCAGGGACCTGTCCTACAAGAAAACATAGAATATTCTCTATGATAGGCCAGTTATTAGTGCATAAAACAAATATCAATAATTTAAAAAGATTGATATCATGCCCAATATGTTCCATGACCACAATGAAATGAAATTAAAAATCATTAACAAAAGGAAATTGGGTAAATTCACAAATATGTAAAAATTAACATAATCCTAATCAACGGATTGTCAAGAAGAAATCACAAGGAGAATTAGAGCATTAAGATTAAAAAACAAGGGATGCAAAAAATACCAAAGTACATGGGATGCCACCATAGCAGCATGTAGAAGAAAATGTATAGCTATAAACACCTATTTTTAAAATAATAAAATCTAAAATTAATCACCTAGCCTTCGACCTTAAGGAAATAGGAAAAGAGTGGCACACATCTGTAATCCCAGTACTTGGGAGGCAGAGACAGGAGGATCACAGGTTCTAGGTCAGCCTCAGCAACTTACTGAGACACTATCTCAGAATAAAAAGAGTTGGGGGTGGTAGAACACCCCTGGGTTCAATCCCCAGCATCAAAAAGAGAAAAAAGAAAATAGAAAAAAAAGAGCAAAACAAACCCAAAAAGTGGCCCTGCTCAACAAGATAACCTGACAGCAAGCCCCATCCTCCTGGACAGGCTCCCTCACAGCTCAACCAGAACCCCAGCATGGGCTGAATAATGAAGGTCGATCCCTATTGAGACGAGCATGTGAAGGATGGGAGAGCTGCCTGCTTTCTCAAATGCACAGACACTAACCCAATGATACAAGGATCATGAAGAACCAGGGAAACATGGCACCACTAAAGGAAATAAAATTCCAATAACTGACTCTAACGAAATGGAAATCTATGAACTCAATGACAAAAAACTCAGAATAAACCTCTTAAAGAAGTACAGTGAACAACAGGAAAACACAGATACATAACTAACCAAATTAGAAAAATGATACATGTATAAAATGAGAAGCTCAAGAAAGAAATAAAAATATTTTTTAAGAAACCTCAAACAGAAATCCTATCGATGAAGAATAAAATGGCTGAATTGAAAAATTAGTAAGGAGCTTTGACACCAGACTTAATCTAGCAGAACTCCAAGATGGATCATTTGAAATTATCCATTCAGAGGGGAAAAAGAGAAAAAAGGAATGGAAAAGAGTGAGAACTTTTAGGATATTATCAAATTAAACAGTATACGCACTATGGCAGTCTAAGAAGGAGAAGAGAGAGAAAGAAGCAGAAAATTATTTAAAGAAATAATGGCTGAAAACTTCCCAAATCTGGAGAAAGAAATGTATATCCAGATTTATGAGACCCCAAAGTCCTCAAACAAGCTAACACTAACAGGTCTGAATGGAGACACATTATAATTAAATTGTCAAAACTCAAAGACAGCCAGGCGTGAGGGCACACACCTGTAATCCTAGGACTTGGGAGACTGAGACAGGAGGGTCTCAGGTTCGAGGCCAGCTTCAACAACTTAATCCATTTCAAAATAAAATAGGGCTGGGAGTGTAGCTCGGAGGTCGAATGCCCCTGTGTTCAATCCCCAGTACCAAAAAACAAAAACAAAAAACTTAAAGACAAAGAGAATTTTGAAAGCAACAAGAGAAAAAGCAACTAATCACCTAGAGGGGGGTGCTCCTGACCCCTCACTGTAAAACCGTGAGCAGAATTCTCTACAGAAGACTTACAAGCAAGGAGAAAGTATAATAATATTTTTAAAGGTCTGAAAAAAAACTCCTAACAAAGAACACTATATCAAAAAAATAGCTTTAAAAATAAAGGGGGAGCCGGGCGTGGTGGCGCACACTTGTAATCCCAGTACTTGGGAGGCTGAGACAAGAGGATCTCAGGTTCATGACCAGCCTCAGCTACTTAGTGAGGCCCTCTGCAACTTAGTGAGACCCTGTTTCAAAATAAAGAATAAAAAATAGGGCTGGGGATGTAGCCCAGAGGTAGAATGCTCCTGGGTTCAATCCCCAGTACAGCAAAAAATGAATAAATAAATAAATAAATAAATAAAGGGGATATACAATCCCAGCTGAGCAAAAAACTGAGGGAATTTGTCGCCTCTAGACCTCCCTTACCAGAAGTGCCAAAGGGAGTTATTCAAATTAAAATGAAGCAACATAAAACTTTTGCAAGTATAAATCTCACTGGTAAAGGTAAATATCTAGAGAGATATAGAAAAATATATTTTAATGTATATAAATTACTTAGTATAAAGTCACCTAGCATAAAAGTTGAAAAACAAAGTATTTGAGTAATTATAACCATAATATTATGTTAATGAATACGCAATTTAAAAAGAAGCAAATTCTGACATCAGTAATATGAAATGTGGGGAAGGAGAAGAAAAAATATAGATTTTTTGTATGTAATTGACATTATTAGTTTACAACAGACTTAGAACCAAAGGAAGTTTTATGTACGCTTTTTAGTAACAATACACACATATACACACACACACACACAAACACACACACACAAAACTACAGTAGATGAAAAAAGATAATATGAAAAGAATCAAAGACTACCACTATGAAAAAAATCAAATCATGAAGGAAGCTAGGAAGAGAGAAAGTAAAGAACTATAAAACAGAAAACAGCAAAATAGCAACAGCAAGTCCTTACCTATCAATTATTTCCTAAATCTAAATGGGTTAATTTCACCAATGAAAAGATATAGAGTGGCTGAATAAATTTTGAAACCCACAAAATTCAAAAATTTTGTACCTGTAAGACATTCACTTTAAAAGACAAACATACGCTAAAAGCAAAGGGATGGAAAAGATATTTTATGTAAGTGGTAATCAAGAAAGGGTGAGGAGAGAGCTACAGTTGGATCAAATAAAATGACTTGGAATCCAAAGTGATCACAAGAGACAAAGAAAGTCATTGATAAAAAAGAATGATTTGTCAAGAAGTTACAACAATTACAAATATTTGTGCATCAAAGGTGAGAATCTACATATAAAGCAAATAAAATACTAATAGAACTAAAAGGAGAAGTAGACAGCAATTGAATAATAGTGGAGAATTTAATATCCAACTCTCACCATGGATAGAACTGGGCATGGTGGCACATGCCTGTAATCCTAGTACTTGGGAGGCTAATAGAAGGATAGATTCCCCCAGTATTTGGGGGGCTTAGACAGGGGGATCACAGGCTAGCCTCAGAAGTTTAGCAAGACCCTCAGCAACTTAGACCCTGTTACAAAATAAATAAATAAATAAGCAAATAAATAAATAAATAAATAAAACAGGGCTGAGGTGTGGCTCAGAGGTAGACCACCCTTGGTTGTTTTGGGCCCTGAGTACCCAAAACAAAACAAAACAAAACAAAACAAAGGATAGATCATAGAGACATAAAACCTATAAGGAAATAGTACATTTGAACAGTATCATACACCAAATGGACCTAACAAACATAAACAGAATATACCACCCAACATTAGCAGAATACACATGTTCTCAAGCGCACATGAAAAATTCTACAGCATAGATCATTCACTAGGCCACAAAATAAGTCTTAAAAATTGAAGATTAAAATCATACCAAGTATCTTTTTCAACCATAATGGTATGAAAGTAGAATTAATAACAGGAGGAAAATTAGAAAATTCACAAATGTCTGGATTAGATGACACACTCCTCAACAATGGATAAGTAAAGAAATAAAATATAAGCTAAAAACTATTTTGAGAAGAACAAAAATGAACATACAACATACCAAAACTTAATGGGATGCAGCAAAAGCAGTTCCAATAGGAATGCTCATAGTTACAAACAATAAGTAAAAAATTCTCAAAAACCAACCTAACTTTTTATACATATAGGAACTGGGAAAAAAAGAGAATGAACTAAGTCCAAAGTTAGTAGAAAGGAGGAAAAAATAAAGATTAGAACAGAAATAAAACAGAATATAGAAAGATAATAGAGGAGATCCAGAAAATATCAATAAAATGAAGAGTTGGCTTTGAGAATATAAAATATATTGACAACCTCTAGCTAGACTAACCAAGAAAACAAAGGGACTCAAAGAAAATTATAATTGAAAGAGGAGACATTACAACTGATACACCCACACACACAAAGGATAGTAAGAGAATACAATGAACAACTATTAGCCAACAAATTGGATTACCTAGAAGAAATGCATAAATTCCTAGATACATAAGACTTACCAAGACTGAATTTAGAAAATGGAAAGTCTAGACAGACTAATAATAAATAGCAAAGTTTTGCCAATAATCAAAAAACTTCCCAACAAAGGAAATCCCAGAACCAGATGGCTTCACTACTGAATTCTTCCAAGCATTTAAAGAAGAACGAAAATCAATCCTTCTCAAATTCTTCCAAAAAATTAAAGATGTGGGGACACTTCCAAACTTATTTTATGAGGCCAACATTACTCTGATACCAAAATCAGAAAAGAACACCATTAGAAAAGAAAATTACAGGCCAATTTTCCCGATGCAAAAATTATGAGCAAAACACTAGCAAACCAAATTCAACAGCACATTGAAATGAACACTCAGTGGGATTTATCCCTGGGATACAAAGATGTTTTAGTATATACAAACCAATAAATATCATATACCATGTTAACATAATGAAAGATTAAAAATCATATGATCATTCCAATTAATGCAAAGCATTTAACAAAACCCAATATCCTTTCATCATGAAAACTCTCAACAAAGTGGTATAGAAGGAATTTACTTCAACACAAAAAGGCCATGTATGACAAGCCTAGAGCTAGAATCATACGCGGGATGTTCTAGAATCAGAAACAAAACAAGGGCATCCATTCTCACCATTCCTCTTCAACATAGTAATAGAAAATTATTATATTTTGCCTATTGTGCCTAATAGCTAGAGCAATTAGGCACAAAAAGAGGTAATAGGCATTCAAATTAAAAAAGAAGAAGTAAAATTATTTCTCTTTGCAGATAACATGATCTTATACAGTATATAGACAATTCTAGACTCCACCAAAAAACTTCTTTACTAATCAAAGGTTTTCTCTTTGTCTGGAGTCCCTCCTACGCCCTATTCTCCCTAGCTTCCACATAGTAGGGAGAGCATCTGACTTTTTTTTTTGTATAATTTGTGTATTAGTCATATATCTTGTGCTTGACCTTTTTTTATTAGAAAATATATTTTATGTAATCATTGGTATTATTCTCTCGTTGTCAACATAAAAATGTAGAAGAAAACTATAGCCTATTAAAACAGACACAGCTGATTTATAAAAATTATTAAGTCAAGATAGAGTAGCTATTTGCAAATTATGAAAGATATAAAGCAAAGTTGTGTACAGATATTGGTACTGTTTTGGGGGTAAGACTCTATATGTCTGTTTATGCATGTGTAAATGCATGTGAGGAAGTAGTCATGACTGAAAGGTGTGTTTCTTACTAATTCAAAGGATCCACACCCCAAGATCTCCAGTATCAGCTGCATGGTATCTAGTGGACTACTTCCAAGGTGGAAGATATTTTGGTGGTGCTTTTTAAAAGACCTACTGTGACCATCATTTCCTATCATGTGCCACAATCAGAAAGGGCTCTGGACTCGTGGGAAAATGGAAATGACGAGTAAGAACTGCTAATTTCCCATTGAGTCATTTAGGGGTATCCGGAAAGAATTTTTTCATTTTGCTCCTAAGATTTGTCTTAAATAATGTTCTTTCTCTAGCAATGCTTGATTAATATATTCATGGAGATTATTTCTATATCTTTTCTCCCCATCCAATGCCCTTTTTAAATCAGATATTGAGTTTAGAAGAGTTTTTCATTTTAATAATTCCAGTTACTATTTTCATTCTCAAGATTTTTTTTTTTCTATACGGGGGATTGAACCCAGGGGCATTCTACCTCCGAGCTACACCCCCGGCCCTATTTTTTATCCTTTATTTTGAATCCGGGTCTCACGAAGTTGCGGAGGGCCTCACTAAGTAGCTGAGGCTGGCCACGAACCCGGATCCTCCGGTCTCAGCCTCCCAAGTACTGGGATTACAAGCGTGCACCACCACGTCCGGCCAGCCTCAAGATTTAAATGGAGAAATGTGACTCATTTTATTCTAAAATAGATATTATCTATCAGTTAATGTAAAATTTCAATGTTGTCATAGGCTTTTCAATAATTTACTATTGAAAAAATTGAGACCTTGTTTTTAATAGAGCAAATTATATATCATGCTACATTTCTTATTAAATGATTCCTACATATTCATGTTAAAAATTTGAGCTGGGTGTGGTGGCTCCTGCCTGTAATCCTAGTACTTGGGAGGCTGAGATAGGAGGATCGCAGGTTTGAGACCAGCCTCAGCAACCTAGTGAGACCCTGTCTCAAAAACAAAAAATAAAAAAGGGCTGGAGGTGTAGCTTGAAGGTGAAGTACCTCTGAGTTTAATCCCCATTACCACACACACACAAAAAAACCACTTGGTAGTAAGTTGTTTGCCTCTCTATTGTGGAGAATGTTTTTGTTTTTTTTTATTTTGGGGGGTACTGGGGAAGGAACCCAGAGGCATTCTACCTTCGAGCTACACCCCCAGCCTGATTTTATTTTTTATTTGGAAACAGGGCCTCGCTAGGTTGATGAGTCTCACTACTTGCTGAGGCTGTCCTCCAACCTGTGATCCTCCTGTCTCAGCCTCCCAAGAACTGGGATTAAAGGCTTGTGCCACCACACCCAGTATTGTGGAGAATTTCTTAAATTCTTCTATATAGTTCAATCGTGTGATTATCCCTGCTGTTGTCTTTTTTGAAAGCCATGCATTTCTAATTCAATGTTCTGAGATACATACATTTATTTTTCTTAGGGAATTTTCTGGCTGAAATTATTATAGTGCATTATTCTTCCCAGAGAAGAAATGAATTCAAAACTGCATCTATATTTTTACCTATTCTATAAGGATTGATTTTAGTCATTGCCCATGTTACTATCATATCATATCATACCATATCACATTATATTATACTTGCTGTTGGTTTCTGCATCCTTTGTGATTGGGTATAAAATTAATGGGAAACGAATAACCACTATTTTAGGGGAGAGAAGTGGAGAAGAAGAAACAGCAGATAAATTAATTAAGGAGAGAAAAGAGGAGGGAAGGGAGATCGTGAATCAAATGGGTTTATTTACATTCACTTAAACGAGAAATGGAAATAACTCATAATCTTAGCTTGGAATTAAAAAGTTAAAAATTGTACACAGGAAACGGAATGTGTTAATGTGAGCCTGTAAGAGTCCCGTAGTCTCGGCAGCTCAACAGAATTCTTACTGCCGAATATTTTCATCAGAATATGTGAATGTGATGATGGGCCATTGATGGACTGTAGAAGCTTTATCAGGTTACTAATCAAGACCTAGAGGCCATGAATCATGGCTATTTAATTTCATTTGTTAAATATATATTTGTGTAACAGCTCAAGCTTTTTAGAAGTTAAACATAGGCCGGGCGTGGTGGTGCACGCTTGTAATCCCAGCACTTGGGAGGCGGAGACCAGAGGATCCGGGTTCGCGGCCAGCCTTAGCTACTTAGTGAGGCCCTCTGCAACTTCGTGAGACCCGGTTTCAAAATAAAGGATAAAAAATAGGGCCAGGGGTGTAGCTTGGAGGTAGAACGCTCCTGGGTTCAATCCCCGGTACAGAAAAAAAAAAAAAAAAGAAGTTAAACATAGTTTACAGTAGTCGGGCTTGGTGTCACCCACCTGTATTGAGAGGTACTTGAGAGGCTGGGACAGGAGGATCACAGGTTCTAGGCTAGTGCACATTAACTTAGTGAGACCCTATTTCAAAATAAAAAAAAAAGGGCTGGGCGTGTAGCTCATAGATATAATGCCCCTGGGTTCAATCTCCAGTACCAAAATCAATCAATCAAGCAATTAATTAATTAAAAATTAAAAGGGCTGGGGGTGTAGCTTAGAGGTAGAGTGCCCCTGGGTTCAATCCCTAGTACCACAAAAAGAAAAAGAAAGAAAAGAGAAAGAGGGAGAGTTCACACTAAAAACAAACTCTGGTTGTAAGTTATTTTTGTAGGAAAACATACACACCAATTAAGTGTTATTAATTGGGTCAATATATTTATAATATGTTATATGTCTACTTTGCAGTCTACAAAATCATAAAGTTATTGTATGAGCCATCCCAGGGCATTCTACCTCCAACCTACACCAGTCCTTTTTATTTTTTGTTTTGAAACAGGGTCTTCCAAGGGTGCTGAGAGTCTCTACATGGCTGAGGCTGTCCTCAAACATGTGATCCTCCTGTCTTAGCCTCCCAAATACTAGGATTACAGGCGTGCACCACCATGCCTAGCAAGTATTCAGAATATTGATGGCAATTAATAATGTGTGCATGGATAAAATCATAAGGGAGAGAATACAGAATATGAAAAGGAAGGGAGGAAGACTTGAAGAAATCAAGATCAAAACCAGGCCTGGTAGCCTGACATGGTGGCATGTAATCCCAATACTTGGGAGGCTGAGACAGGAGGACTGCAGGTTTGAGGCCAGTCTCAGCAACTTAGTGAGATCCTATTTCAAAATTTTAAAAATAAATAAATAAAAAGGGCTAGGAGTGTAGCTCAGAGGTAGAATGCCCCTTGGTTCAATCCCCAGTATGAAAAAACAAATAAACAAAACCCAGGCCCAGTGCGGTGGCACACATCTGTAATGCCAGCTACTCAGGAGGCCAAGACAGGAGGATCTCAGATTCAAGGCCAGCCTAGGCAACTTAGTGAGACCCTGGCACAAAATAAAAAAATAAAAGGATGGGGGGGGGTTCAGTGGAGCACGCCTGTTGGTTCAACCCCCAGTATCTCCTCTCTCTCTCTCTCTCTCTCATACACACACACACACACACACGCACGCGCGCATAAAAAATCAGGTAAAGGATAATGTACAACAAAGAAAATTGAAAGAAATTAGTCCCAGAGATAAAAGAAAATGAAGAAAATAAGAGGAATTTGGTGAAACAGAAGCTCAGGTTATTATGTCAAGAAAGGCAGAGGCCAGGCATGGTGCTACACACCTGTAATCTCAGCACGTGGGAGGCTGAGACAGGAGGATGGCAGGTTTGCGGCCAGCCTCAGAAACTTATAGTGAGGCCCTACACAACTTAATGAGACCTTGTTTCAGAATAAAAAAAAAAATAGGGCTGGGGGTGTAACTCAGAGGTAGAATGCTGGGTTCAATCCCCAGTACCACCAAAAAAAAAAAAAAAAAAAAAAAAAAGAAGGAGGAGTAGGAAGAAGAGGAGGAGGAAGAAGAGTAGGAGAAAAAGACTGAGTACATTATACTTTGAAGAGATAAAATAACAGAAAAAGAAGCATGCCCGTGGCTTAGTTGGCAGGCACCGTGCTGCTGACTGTTGCAGGAGCCTTGTGGATGAAGGACGGGGAGGAGCACAGCTTGCAGTGAGCCGAAGAGCCAGTGGCAGGTAAGTTTAGGCATCTTTTGTAAAGCTTTGCAAAGGAGAGAGAAAATACAGCAATGATATAAAAAGGAAGTCGAATTCAAAGATGATGGTTTCTTTTAAATATGAAAATGAATTGCATATGTTTAAATGGTGATAGAAAGAGCACTAGAGAAAGAAGCTAAAGTAACAAGAAAGAAAAAGATAATGAACAGTGAGGTTCTGGGGAAAGTGGAGGATGTAGAAGCCATAACACAGATGGAGGGTTATTTTCTGAACTACAATGAGATGGAAAGAAACAGAAAATATGAGATAGAAGGATGCAGGTAGGTTTATGGGTTTGATGGCAGGTAAGTGGAGGTATTTCTGTTTGGTGGTTTTATGTTCTCTGTGAGGTAGAAGAGGTCATGGGTGTGTCAGTGTTGTTATTATTATTCATGTTGCATTTCTGTTAATCAAAGAAACTTTCCTTGAAATATAGCCTTATAAATCATCACCCATTAGCAGAGGAATGCATTTACTCATTCGTTGAGCAAATACTTCTGGGTTCCTAATCTGCCTCTCCAAACTCCTAATCAGTTTGAGGGTTCAGAAATTCAAATAATCACAACTGAAACGCCACCTTAGAAACAGTCTGCTGTGGGGGCACAGGGGAGGACAAAAGTAAATGTGACTAGAATCATAGAGGACTTCACAGGATACAGAGTTCAAGATGGGTTTGGAAGAATGAGTGAGTTTGCCAGATAGAAATGTTAGGAGAAATACAAATGGACGACAATAAATGTATGAAAAAAAGTTCAGTGAAGGAAAATGTTCAATCAAATGCAAATCAAAACTACACAGGGATTCCATCTCACTCCAGTTAGAATGACAATCATTATGAAGTTAAACAACACTAAATGCTGGCGAGGATGTGGGGAAATAGGAACTTATACACTGTTGGTGGGATTGCAAATTAGTACAGCCACTAGGGAGATCAGTGTGAAGGTTCCTCAGAAGACTGGGAATGGATCCACCATATGACCCAGCTATACCACTCCTGGGCATCTTTCCAAAGGAATTGAAGTCAGAATATTATAGTGATACATGCATATCCATGTTTATAGCAGCATAATTCACAATAGCCAAATTATAGAACCAGCCTAGGCGTCCATCAACAGATGAACGGATAAGGAAACATGGTATATTCACACACTGGGATTTAATTCAGTCACAAAGAAGAATGAAATTGTGTCATCTTCCAGAAAAAAAGGATGGAACTAGAGAATATTATGCTAAGTGAGTTTGGCCAGTCTCAGAAAATGAAGGGTCATATGTTTTCATCTCATATGTGGAAGCTAGGGAAAATTGGGAAACAAAAGAGACTTTACATAAATGAGGAATATTCCAGTAAAATAGTGGAAGGGGATTAAGGGGGGGGACTTGGTGAATAAAACAGTTCAAATAATGCTATATTACATAAACAAAATTATCAACACTGGCTGGGCATGGTGGCGCACGCTTGTAATCCCAGTACTTTGGGAGGCGGACACCAGAGGATCCGGGTTCACGGCCAGCCTCAGCTCTCTCTCTCTGTCTCTCTGTCTCTCTCTGTCTCTCTCTCTCCACTTAGTGAGGCCCTCCGCAACTTCATGAGACCCGGTTTCAAAATAAAGTATAAAAAATAGGGCCGGGGGTGTAGCGCAGAGGTAGAACGCCCCTGGGTTCAATCCCCGGTACCGAAAAAAAAAAATTGTCAACACCAATCTCAATAGCATGTACAGGGACAGGGAATACTATGGGGATGGGGAAGGGTGGGGTGAGATGGAGGAAGGAATAAATAAATAAAACAAGTTGGGTATGTAAAAAAAATGTTAGGAGATCATAACAGGTAATGAGCACTGCACGGACAGAGCCATTTATCAAGAAAAAATATCTACGTGTGCAATTTAACCCCTCTAGGCTTCAGTCCAAGAGTAAAATCCTCACCAATAGTAGTTCCAATTTAGAAATTAAGACTTTCAGTCTGAGAAATAGTTCTGCAATGAGAGAAATCTGATTTCATCAGAAATAGCTAACAAGTATCTATTATCTTTAAACAAAGCACAGATAAGTAGAAGCACGTAAGAGTTCGGTTTTGGCATAATGAGTTATTAACAAACAAACACATTTCCTTCACGCAAATGTATTTATCATGGTAGAGTTGTGAGGATAATACCCCCGTCTACAGGAAGAGAATCAAGGCCGGCTCTGGCAAAGGCTGCTAGTTGCCCCCGATATCTCTTCTTCTTCAATAATGTATCCCCCAATTCTTAGTCAACTCTATTAACTGAACATAGACTATACAGTTTTTTCTGCCTCTATAGTGGAATGACTGAGTTCTGGCCAATACTAAATGTGAGGAAGTGGAGTGGCAATTTCTGGGATGTGTTCTTAAAAGTAAAGTATAAAGCCTGGCGTGGTGGTGCAATCCAGTACTTTGGGAGGCTGAGACCGGAGGATCCGGGTTTGCAGCCAGCCTCAGCTCGCTCTCTCTCTCTCTCTCTCTCTCTCTCCCTTCCTCTCCTTGTCTCTCTCTCTCTCTCTCTCTCTCTCTCTCTCTCTCTACTTAGTGAGGACCTCCGCAACTTCATGAGACCCGGTTTCTAAATAAAGTATAAAAAATAGGGCCGGGGGTGTAGCGCGGAGGTAGAATGCCCCTGCGTTCAATCCCCGGTACCGCAAAAAAAAAAAAAAAAGTAAAGTATAACTCACTTTTGGCTTCTTGGAATGCATGTCATGGCTGGAGCTCTATCATCCACGTTAAGGCCAGTGATAGGTCATCTCAGGGATAGTGAAACAGAAAACTGGAAGCAGCCTGGAGTCCAGGGAACCACAGAATAATGGAGTCAACTCTTAATTACCTAAACCATGTACACAAAATTAAATTATATTTTATGTTACTCTATTACTTAAGCAACTGCTTAAAAAAACTGTACCAAACCTTTATGTATTAGTTGTAACTGAATACATCAATTAGCAAGTAAAACTACTTCTTTTCTAAAGTTTTACATCCATTATATATTTCTATGTTCTTATTTATACCCCAAATGGTATCATTTTCAATTGGACATTTGTTCCTTCAAAAGGACGCTAAGTATTTTTATAAAAACAAATAACTAGAAAGAGAATCTATCTGGGTTCTACTTGAAACATTGAGTTTGTGTTTCCTACCATGAACTTCTCTAAAAGTGTAAGACTTGCCTGGCTAGCCATGCTGAATCTTCCTGATTCCGAGGTAAGTAGGTCTCATCCCATGGATTAACTCATTCCATCCTCTCAACAGCCTATGGAGGAGGTACGCTATACTATTTTCAGCCCCATTTTACAGCTGAGGGAGGTTAAGCATTGTAATTGACTAATGCCTCGCAGCTGGAGAGTAATGGACTCAGGCTTTTAGCTCAGACCCTCTGACTCCACAGCTTCACTCTTAAACACTGTTCTCATCACCCTCGGGTACAGATAATGTTTCTTGAAATTTTCTGACTGGGGTTTGTCTTTGGCAGAAAGGATTATACAGTAAAACAAACTAGTGACTAACATGGCATATGACATTGTTGGTGATCTATTCCTTGGTTCTTACCTTTTCTTCCTTGTTCCCAAGATATTTATGGACTAGATTCCCTTTTTGCCCTGGGTGTTTGAATTCCTGCTCCTGATTTCCCTCTCTCTCTCTCTCTCTCTCTCTCTCTCTCTCTCTCTCTCTCTTTCTGTCTCTGTCTCTCCCTCTCTCTCCCTCCCTCTCTCTCTCTCTCCCCCTCCCCCCCTCTCCCCCTTCCCTCCCTCCCTCTCTCTTTCCCTCTCTCCCTCTCTTTCTTTCTAAGATAAACCTGCCTTTGGGATCTGTCTAGATATTTATTGCCTCATGACTTTACTTCCCAACCCAAATTTTGGACACTTAGGACTAAGAACAATGCATTTGGTGAATCATTTGATTTTGTACAATTAGCTTTTGGCATTATTGGTCACAATCTAGACACCCATGGGTTGGGTCCATTCCCTCTTTTATTAATCAAACTTTATTAAGCACTTATCCTATGCCAGACACTGTGCTTCGTTCTAAGACCATGAACGAGTGATTTCCTAACCTTGAAGAATGGTTACAATAGAAAATAATAGTTACAGCGGTAAACAATGTTTATAATAATAAATGATGGTTACAATGAAACCACGAAAGTAACAAAATTGTGTGATGAGGATAGGAAGTAATCAACAAGAAAAGTGGAGATTGGGCAGCCTTTTGAAAGCTCCATGGCTCACCAGGTTGACCGGGGGAGGAAGGAAATTACAGCCAACAGAGTGGAACTTAGGAAGGCATAGAAGCATGACCCGGCACAGTGAAAGCTTACGATAGGACAAAGGAAATAGTCAGAGATGATAGGAAAGAGGGGGTTGGGGTTACATCAGGAAAAGCCTCATGCGCCATGCAGAGCAATTTAGGCTTTGAAGGGATTTGGGCCAGCCAATAAAATGAAGATCTTTGCCAGGTTTGCCCACTCCTGTAGGCTTCTGCACATCAACCTGCCACCAGGCTAGTGAACACGCAGAAGTGATTAATGAGCTCTGTGGCCACCCAGAAAACATTCCTGGCAGCTGCAAGCCTCAAGATACATCTAGGAATCTGCTTTTCTGGCAACATTTATGTCAGAAATAAGTCTGTTTTTTGAGACTTCTGCTCCTGCCTCAGTCACATCTCTCTCTTTATCTGCCTGTTACTCTGTTATGGAGAGTTGCTACTTCTTCCCGTTGGTTATTTTCGAGAGTTGATGCAAAGATCAATTGATGCAAAGAAAGTTTTTATTTCCTCAGTTTTGAGGTAAGCTGGGATCAATTATGCAAATGTAAAAATAATGTAGCAATACACACCAATTCCTAATAGCAAGAAGTATAGAAACTTCTTATTCCCCTGTGAAAGAAAACTACTTTATTTAAAGGGGAAATGCCAGTACACTCTTGAGAATGACGTGTTGATGGCCCCCTCCTCGCCTTCAGCCTCACCCCACTTGATGATGATGCCAGCAAGGGGCAATGGTAGGGGGGTCCTGGAGTTACCCTTCCTGGTTCCAAATTTCAGAAGGTTGATGGATAAAGCCAACCACACTTGCTAAACACAACGACTCTGTTTCCAGGAATACTTAACTTCATGTGTCATGTTGCAATTTCCGGCAGCTTTGAAATATGTAGTATATTAATACCAGGGGCTTAAAAAGCCAGTGTTGTTTACTGATATGAGAATTCTTGCTTCCCATTTAGAGCAAGTAGGAAGTATCTAAGTCTCGTTTTTTTTGAAGATGAAGAAACTGTGTAGTCGTGAATACATTAGATATCTGTATAACATTCTGCTCATTTAGGGCTTTCAAACCTGGCCTAAGGGACCTGCTTCATGTTACCATGTGTTTTTCTTTTTTTAACATGAGAATAACATTTCCATCCCATTTTACAATGATGGAAATTCCCAATACCTCAACTCAGGCCAAAGTACAAGAATATAAGCAAGGAAATAATGTTCCAGAGACAGGATGCACATATTTGCTGTCTGCAGTAATGCCCTGAATTGAGTGTGAAGACAAGGCCTATCTCCTTAATTTTTTTTCATTTTTAATAAATGCAGAGGAAGTTGCAAGAAGAAATGAAATGTTGGCTGGCAGAAGCAGCAGGGAAGAAGATTTCTTATTGGATAGTAACTAGTTCTGAGACATTTTGAATGTCTTCTTGTAGGCCAGTAATTGGAAATTAAATATTCTTCATATAAAGGAGAGGCACCTGCTTGCATCTTTGTGTTCTATTATTTCTACTTTTCTCCTTTGATGCCTGATCTCCATGTGCTTGGAATAATTCATGAGAATTGCTTTAAATTTTCAGGGAAAAGCGATGGGTAATAGCTTACTTCTAGAAAAAAATATTAGATCGCTGATTTCTGAGTTTAAAAAGAAACTTAAAAATCTTTTCGCCTGCACAATCTGATACAAACTTGGCATCATAAAAAAAAAAGCAATGATTTTAGAGTCAGGAGCCTTGGGTGCAAGACTCTGATTCCATTGATAAATAACTGTGTATCCTTGTATAAATTAATTTACTTCTCTGAAACTCAGTGATGTCATCTGAAAATGATGGAGGAGGAGGGCGCTTCATAGTTGCTAAAGACCCTGTTAGCGCTACCGTCCTATGATCACTTCTTACGCTTTAAGTTAAACATAATTATGAGAACTGTGAAAAAGAAAGGAAGAAATGGAGGGCACTTCCATCAATGCAGTTGGGGTAAGTGAAATCACACACGAAAGAATCTAGAGCTGCTTTGCTCTGAGCCCACAGCTCAGGCTGGAATGAGCAACCATGCATTGAAAAATGAAATCTGGGGATGTTCTGAAGCAAATAAACAGGACGAGCAAACTTCGGGGGTAGTAGAGGTCCTGATGCAAACTGTACACTGTGGCCCATGTTGTATTTGGCACTTGGGGAGTGAGATTATAGCTTACAAGTGAGACCCTCCCCTCTGTCCCTCAGGCCTTGGGTCTTGCTAATATTTCAGATCAGTTGGAGGCTGCTTGTTCTGCCTCAGAGAGCCAAGTCATTTTGGAGCTGAGAAGTAATAGGTACTTAAAATGAATGCTTGAGTAATGAAAGAAAAATACATCCTTGAAGGCCTAGGAACATGGGCCTCTAAGGAGATCCAAGGATAGAATTCAGGGTAGTTCTAAATGAATTTTCTTTCACTTCATTTTATTACATTGAAAATTATCCTTATGAACAAATGTTTTGTCAAATCAATAAGATTGAATTATTAAAGTGCTTATTAAGGCAATTGAACAGTGGCTTGAGGCCTCACGGTAGACAATACAGTGACATATGCATATCCTTTTTATCATGTTTGAGGCCTGAAATAATTTTTCTCTGATAAAATTTAGGAAGAAAAGTATCATACCATTATGATGCATTACAGATTGCTCATTTTAGGCGTGAGTTGAATTAGAAAATGTCAAGGGAAAATGGTACAAGGAAACGGTCAGACCCGTTGGCTTTACTTTCATTTCCAAACATTATGGGGTATACACAGTGCTTCTTGAGTAGTGATATTCTTGCCAAGAGAAGCAGAAAGTCCACTCAGCACATTTCCAGTGTTCACCCGACCATGCGGCTTTCAGAAGAAAGCTCATTTTGAAAATTTTGGAGATTTTCACGGACAACCATCAGATTAAACACAAAAAGAGGAAATTATTGTGATACTAGGTCATCCCATGGGATGTAGGAGCAAGAATTTAGCTAGACCTCAGAAATAAACTAGAATAAACTGGAACAAAAGACATTAACATTAGTTGAACTCTTTATTTTTGTCTTACTGTGTTCATTTCTGCCCATATACTTTACTGTACTATCTCCACATATAATCTCTAAACTCTTTTCTGATCTAGGTTCTATGTGATAGGCATTATGGCCCTTAACGCTCTCAAGTTTTTCATGATATGAATGAGTTCAGCAATGCAGAACAACTCTGGTGTCTTTTGTAATACCAGCTCTAAATTTCCCTGCTCAGGATTCAATTGTCCCAGCTTGGGGCAGGTGTGTACCTACAGGCTGATCAACTATGGTCAGGGTTCTGGGGGTACATTGTAAGAACACAGCTATTCCTACCTCCACCAGTGTAAAAAAGGGGTAATGTAAGTTCTTAGAGAGGTATTGGCATTCCTTGGTATGTACTGTTCATCGCTGGCCTCCCAGTACACATATACAATAGTTTTCTTCTGCACATATTTCCAAAAATGCCCTACTTATTTTTTTTCCAGCTTTCCTAAGTGAAAACCCAAGCAGTGTTTTTTTTTTTTTTTTTGGCCCCAAAACATTCTCGTCCTACATTCTGAGATAATGACCTTGGCTATAATTCTCTGTGGTCAGGTTTTTGAGTGCCACCCAGTATATTCTGTTCAATCTCAATTAATTATTTGTATGATTTCTTATAGTATGTAACACATTCAATAAATGATGGTGGAGAAGAAAAGCCACATAATTTTAAGAAAACTTGTATTTGGATAAAAGAATGAAAAAAATTGCAAAGCAAATAGTCCACTGATTCGGATCATATCCTGATAGGTAAATTGTAAGATAAACAAATATCTTGGGTATCTGTTTGTTAATTCTGTTCTTTGAAAATGAAGTGAATTCCTCAGTTCATCCATCTATTGATCTGAAGGGTTTTCTGTGATGAGTGTCTTTCAAGAACTACATCTGAGATTGGATTTTAGACTATTTCTCCATAAGAGACTCAATCATCTTTGCAGTTCATTTATTATTTGTGCCCATACTTGGTCCTGGATTTTCTGCATTTTCTAGGGATACAATTTTTATAAATATTGATCAATGATATGTTTCTTTATTTTGGAAGAATTTTGTTTTTAAGTAGCTAGTGAAAAATATTTCTGAGTTGAGCTCTGTTTTCTTGGATTCTACTTTTTTTTCTGGTATTGGGGATCAAACCCATTCTACCTCTGAGATACACCTCTAGCCCTTTTTATTCTTTTGTTTTGAAACAGAGTCTTGCTAAGTTGCTGAGGGCCTCACTAAGTTGCTGAGGTTGCCCTCAAACCTGCGATCCTCCTGTCTTAGCCTCCCAAGTACTGGGATGACAGGTATCTTCCACCATGCCCAGCTGGATTCTACTTTATAGCATCAGCCTTTGCTGTTCTTCCCTTGGCTTTCTTTCCCAGTTTAGTGTTCTTTTTCATGGATGAAAAACAATAAATTGGGACAAGGCGGCTTGTGCTTTTAGTCTGTAGTGAGTCCCCGCCCCCAGGCTATGTTTCGGCTGTAGCTGAGTGTGATGTGCAAAGGAAGGGGTCATCAAAGTGTCCACTTCTGAGTGTCAGTGCTTTAGAGCAGTATCTTAAGTTCCCTGGGACCTCCCAGATAGTCCCCTTCCAACTTCTAGAATCCAATTTATTTCTTTAATTTTAGAATCTAATGCAATTGATGATTTGGCTGCTACAATTCAACAAAATAAAATATTATCTGACCCCAAGCTGGTCAAGGCATAAATTATAAGTCTGTGCTATTATCCTTGAGTTATCCTCAGTCAAGTCACCTTGAACTGAAGGTTATTACTTTCATGAAAAATTCTTAATGAAGTCCAAACAAAGTAGCCAACATATTAAAATATTTTGACATTTTGCCACCAAGCCCCTGAAAATCCTGAATACAAGATATGAAAGAAGATGGATAAGCAACTGCTCTGCTCCCAGAGGCAGAGAATCCTCTTCGTATTCCTAAACAGGGATTCTTGTTGTTCCTCCCCTATTTTCATTCAACCTGTGTGTAATTTCCAGACGCGGAAAGTCTTTCTTGGATATACAAGTTACATCCATCCGTATAATGGAATGCTACTTAGCAATAAAAAGGAAACACATTAACAAGGCCTTGGCTCAGTGATATAAAGCTAAGGATATAGTCTACAGTAATAGAAGTTACTAGCTTCTACATAGGGCTGGTAGAGAGCTCCCTAGAAAGGGACACAAGTGACCATCTGGAGGAATGAAAATGTTTTATATTATCTTTGGGTAGGTTGCACATGGACGTTTACATGTGTGAAAACTTAATTCAGTGGTCATGGCCATGGGCCATATCATGTTACAGAAACATGGTAGTTTCCAGTCATGATGTTTGGATGGAAAGAATTTTAGAAAAGGTATGAGAGAGAAACAGTTCCCTAAATGCTCACTCTAAATTCAGTGCAAAACCTGAAGTTCTCTGTGAGTATTTGATTGCACTGCCAAATAACAGATCTGACACAAATTGAAGAGGCTTCAAGGAACCCATGCTTTGGAAACAGAAGTACTTTGCAGCTCGGTTTGTGGTTTGTGCTTCTGTCTGCATCATCCACTCTAGAACTGCTGATATTTCACTTAATATTTTGAAGTAGGTCTTTGAGGAATTGGCACATGTGCCACTTTCCTTCAGCATAAACTAGATGGAATGACTGTTTCCAGGGGCAGACCATTGCTAGCTGTCTTCCCTCGCAGCACTAGAGGGAATGGGACCAGGACTCTATCGTTCACTGCTGACTCTACAGTGAATGGTACCTACTCTACAGTAGGTACTCAACATATTTGTCAAACAAGTAAATGATGATGTTATCAGAAATGTACTTATATTTTATATCTGTTCTGGAAATTTCAGGAAAATTGATGTCTTTTGGTTGTTAAAAAGAAAAAAGACAGTGACTTTGACTGGAAGAGAAATTGAGGGACATTATGGCTAGGTAGAACACTTGAAACATTTGGCAGCACGGGTGGATTTTTTTGTTGGGAGAAGCTCCACACATCATCGTGGCTCACAGCAGTAATTATCTCCTATTTCCTCCTATATTCCTCATGTCTAATAGAGGACCTGATACATCGTTAGTACTTCAAAAATACTTGCTCAATGAAGTATTACATATGCATCAGAATATAACAAGATCAAAGATTTTTTCCCATTATCTTGAAGAAAGCTTCTATTGCTATGAAGTCATCAGCTTCATGAAAAATAGGGTATCTTCAAGAAGTTTGTAAGAAATGGAAATAGAGTATAAAGTTTTTTTTTTTTTTTTTTTTTTTTTTTTTTTTTTTTTTTTTTTTTTTTTTTTTTTGCTGTGTAGTACAGTCAAGGGTTTTCCAGAAGATAAGTCTCAAATACTAAACCTCAGGAGGAAGTTTTCGTTTTATTGAGGATGAAGCAAGCCGGTTCCGAGCAGTTTCACAAGGAGGGGCTCACTCGTGACCTGGGTTGTTTGGTGGGTAATTTTTTTTTTTTTTGGCGGTACGGGGGATTGGAGGGGCGTTCTACCTCCAAGCTACACCCCCGGCCCTATTTTTTATCCTTTATTTTGAAACCGGGTCTCACGAAGTTGCGGAGGGCCTCCCTAAGTAGCTGAGGCTGGCCGCGAACCCGGATCCTCTGGTCTCCACCTCCCAAGTACTGGGATTACAAGCGTGCGCCACCACGCCCGGCTTGGTGGGTAATTTTAACCATGCTAATCAGGTAACTGTTTCTGGCACTCTGTGCTAATTTAGATGGTTTTACTTAAGGCCTGTAATCTCTTTTGGAAGAATTGCTCCACTGGAAAAGAAAATGGAGACAGAGTGCTCTGAAAGTGAACACCAAACTCCATGCTTCTGTGTACCGGTGAGTATCCCAAATTCAAAATGCTTGGAACCAGAAGTGTTTCAGATTTCAGAACTTTAAAACTTTGGAATATTTGCCTATATATAATGAGTTATTTGGGGGATGGAAACCAATTAAAAACCCATGAGACTTATGGGTTAAGTTTCATGATGTGGAATTTTCTAATTGTGACATCTTGCCAGCACTCGAAAAGGTTTGAGATTTAGAACATTTTGAATTTCAGATTTTTGGGTTAGGGAGGTGCAACCTGTAGAAGTCTTACAAATTTCAAGGGAGTCCATAGCTTTCCAAAGATTCTCAATGAGACTTTGGCTCAGGATGTGAAGAACTGCTGTTACCCCAGCATTCAATTTATACATGAAACCTCACCAAGGTCACGGTGTCCTGTGCTACAGCTCCTATGGATAATGGTCATTTTCCTGTCACTGGAGAGGCTTTTCATGACTACAAAGGGGAAAGAGACGTAGACGGGCTGGTCAGTCCCCTTACTGAGCAGCTGGTTAAGTCCATAGCCCAGCCAATTCCCTTCCACTCCCACCATCCAGGCCACAGTGCACCAGCGCTGAGCAGCCTGGGGCCAGACAACTGGGACAAGCCCCAGGGACACACCGTGTTCTCCAGGGCCTAAAAACTTAGGTTAGCCAATTCACAGAAAGCCCGCAAAACCTAGATAACCCTGCCCTGCTTCCCACACCTGAGCTGCCCCCTGCAGCTCACTGCCATCTTGTCCTTCATTCAATCCCCCTGCTCCCTTATGGAGCTATAAGGGACCGAGTTTTATCTTTCATCTATCCAATGCCATTGTGTTGTGGCCTTTAGTTTTAATTTTTAATTTTTTGGTACTAGGAGTTGAAAGTGGAGGTATTTTACCTCCGAACTACATTCCAAGCCCTTTTTATTTTATTTTGAAACAGGGCCTCCCTAAGTTTCTGTGATCCTCCTGTCTCAACCTCCCAAGTACTAGAATTATAGGTGTACACCACCATGCCCAGCCGAAAGAATCTTTAAATCTTAATAATTGTTTAGCTATTCCCTTGACGGCATCTTGGGTATAGTTGAAAAATCTCTGCTGATTGTAATATAAATAATTAATCCACTCTACATAAAAAATACAAAACAAACACAATATACTTTTTAGCATACTGACTACCATCACCCTGTCCATTAGTATTAATAATTTGCTCATTATAATGGTTGTCCATGGCTATCTGTCTTCTGTTTTTACATATTTGGCAGAGCCGTTGGTAAATCAAGCATCTTATTTTTCCTTTAGGTGTCCGGTGGTCCTAGACCTGCAAAACCTCAAGAGGGAGAGATTTTGTTTTATAGCGTCTTAGAAGGACTCCATTGGAGAGAGGGTTGGGGCATCATCACTCTATAGACAAATAACAATATGGAATAATGTCAAAGATGTATATTGCCAATTTTAAACTGCATTTTGCAAAGAAGTTCAACATAACCTCTTTATATTAATAAGTTGCAGGAGAAAATAAATTGGAAGGATATATGTATATATGTATATATATGTGTGTGTGTGTGTATCTTAAAACTGATTATATTTAACTGCTAGACTTATAGCGAGTTTTGCTGTCACTCTAGATTTTCCACATTTAATATGAGTCACTATCACAAAACCTCTGAACATCCTGCTAAAGGAGGGCCTGGGTGCTGTAAGCTTGATTCCTTTTGTTCATCACAGATCATGGACCCCTGGATTGGAGCTGTCAGATGCATTCAGAGATGGCAGGGGAAGGGGAAGGGGAAGGTCCTCTGTGATGTAGAACTCACAGCAGCCTCGGGAGTGAAGCCCTGGGGCTGTCCTAGCATTGTTCCTAGATAGCTGGGTTACACTGGGAAGATTTACACTTCCCATTAAAGACAGGAGGGCTACACTTGCCCTAACCATCCCTGTAGGGTCACTGAGAGGACAAAGTAACCTACTAGATGAGAAACTCCATGAGCACCATACAAAAGAGGCATTATGAGGCATTTAGGAGAGTTCCTTATGTGATTTTAGGCTAATTCATTTCTCAGGTGTCTGTTTTCCAAGTTCTGTCAGGTCAGTTTGAAAAGCTTATATCTTCCGTCCTATCACCTAAATTGTTTAATTACCAATCACCTTAATTGCTCTTTTCTATTTTCCTCATGTGCTGTACAACTCAGAAGTTCCTGTGATTTTGCATTTTTAAAATGTTCTTTCAAAGCCAGGCGTGGTGGTGCACGCTTGTAATCCCAGTACTTGGGAGGCTGAGACTGGAGGATCCGGGTTCACAGCCAGCCTCAGCTACTTAGTGAGGCCCTCCGCAACTTCGTGAGACCCGGTTTCAAAATAAAGGATAAAAAATAGGGCCGGGGGTGTAGCTCGGAGGTAGAACGCCCCTGGGTTCAATCCCCGGTACCGCAAAAAAAAAAAGATGTTCTTTCAAAAACAAATTAAAATAATCAACATCATATCACCATTGTGGTAAATCTGAATGTTAAGAAATGGAATTCTACTATGTATTACAAAGCAGAAAGTAGGGGGTCGATTATTTAATTTAATATCAACAAATCACCATGTCAAAGGATAATAAACAAAACAACACACCAAATGAGACTTTGGGATATCACCTACTCCTTTGCTCTTCAGTTCTCTTACTTACAAAATCAAAAACTTCAATTTTTGTATTATATATGCAAAAATAACAGTATGAAGGAGAAGTGCTTCAAAAGAAAACACTCTACCCAATCCATGAGACTTACTCTAAGAAACATTAATTTATTACTGTGGTTGTTCACACTTAAAATCACAATTTCTCATTTAGTGTCTGAATTTCTTGAGATAAACTGTATGCTTTCTGAAGTCAGGCAGGGAGCTTTCCTCAGCACTTAACATAGTCAGTGGCACATTGTATCCACTCAAAAAATAAAAAGAAAGAGAGAGAAAGAGAGAAAGAGAGAAAGAAAGAAAGAAAGAAAGAAAGAAAGAAAGAAAGAAAGAAAAGGTCTTTGATGAAGGAATGAGCATACTTAACAACAGAATGGATTTGTAGAAATATAGAGATGGGTCTACATAAAGGAGAGTATTTTTGTGTGGATATGTTTATAGTGCTGTTTTTCATGGTGTTGAAGACATAACCACCACGTCCTTTCGAAGGGAGATGGGATAAGATGTAGCTTGGGATAGGAGGGATTCAAGGACATAGGACATGCGTGATCAACATGGCAGCTGGACGTGGATCAGTTCTCCAACAGAAGCGTCTACATTTAGCAGAGAGAAATGGGATCCCCAGAGTCCTTTGACTCCCCCTTCCCTTCTACTCCATATCCTATTCCTCTGCTTCATTCTTCCACCACCAGCCACCATCTCCAGACCGTGGAAGGTCTCAGCATCATAGCACAAAATCTTTTCCTATAACTCGCCTTCCATTTCTGCATCCTCACTCCCTCCAAAGAACTCTAAGAAAAAGCAGCTCGTGTGAAAGTATTTTTCAGTTTCGACTTCCAAAACAGGGTTTCTCTCAAAAGTCAGACTGCTCCTGTGTCCTTACCTGAGGAGATTTCTTAGCAAGGATAGTCTACAGGCATGGCTGTTAATGACTAAGTCACTTTCTTGCAAAGTTATGCCCATCTGTCACGCAAGAAGAATAGTGTCCTTCAGAGAGCGCTAAAGAAAACTATGGGAATGGAGGGGAAATGAGCAGCTCTTTAAACAGGTAAAATGCTGCCAGTGATTCTAACTGATAAAAGCAATTAATTAAACATGAAGTGTGCAGTAGGGAATAGGTGGCACGGCATAAATTATAGCCACCATGCACGCTTCTCGTGTCTCCAGAAGTGAGCACACAGAACCTTATGGCCTTCCAGAACAGTAAATTCAGTTCTGTTTAGGACACTTGCTTCCTTGTGGATTGTGGCATATGTCTCTCCAAGTGACTCCACTGCGTGGAAAAAAGTTATGTCACAAAGAACCGAGGGGAACCGAAGCAGTGAGTAGGGGGATGAGGTGAAAGCTCGTGGAGAAATAGAATTTGAACAATTAGGAGCGAAGAAAGGAGGTTATGGATTAGAAGCTGCTTTGTCCTGTTTCTTTATTTTTATTTATTTGTGTGTGTGTGTGTGTGTGTGTGTGTGTGTGTGTGTGTGTGTGGTACCGGGGATTGAACCCAGGGGCATTCTACCTCCGAGCTACACCCCCAGTCCTATTTTTTATTCTCAGTTTTGAAACAGGGTATCACTAAGTTGTGGAGGGCCTCACTAAGTAGATGAGGCTGGATTTGAACCTGTGATCCTCCTGTCTCAGCCTCCCAAGTACTAGGATTACAAGTGTGCGCCACCATGCCCGGCTGTCCTGTTTCTTTAAAGCACTCTAAAGTCTATCAGCAAAAACTACCTCTCTGCCTTCTTTTTCACAATGAAATTGTAGTAATTTCTTAATCTCAAAAGGATGCTCATATCTTCTAAGGCAATAAAACCTTCTAGAATTATTTTACGGGCTTGTAAAATACTCTTTCTAAGCCTTTCTAACAATGACGTCTCAAGAAGTTTCCAGTTTAGAGATGATATCACATCCCACATATCTGACATATTTAAGAAGGGCAGAGATTTAAAGTACAATTTATTTCTGGCGAAGACAAAATAGAATGGGTGTTACGTACTGATTGAAAGGCAGCCAGGATAGTAGGCTTGTTTCAATACTTTCTATTGCCATTAGAAGCTGTAATGCTCTAAAAAAGATATATGATCATACATCTGAGTGGGGTCAAATAAATCTGATGGTTTTCCCTAAGCAAGAATTTGAGGAGACAGCATAGATGCCTGTTTTGTATGATGGTCATGAGATACATCATATCAACTTAATTGGTATCAAGATTGAAATGGTTGCACAAAATCATCCCTGTGGGGTTATTTTACTGCCGAGATATTGTAGATTTACATCCAGCCTGGCCAAACTTCCTGAAAAGGGCAATTTCTATCCTGAACACAAAGTCTAAAAAGAATTAAGAATGAGAGAATTTGTGCAAACTTAACAATTGTCAATTTAAAAAAATGTATCAAAAAATGTATCTACAACTACAGAGTATAAAGTGGCCCTGGATAATTGGATACAAATTCTATAAAACTTGCATGCATGGATCCCATTTCAGTCAGCTACTAAAATGTATGATTATCCAGGAAGAAAACAGAAGGGAAATCTTGAAGGCAGTGCATTTCCTCAGGAGGTTGATGAGTCTCTGAAGGTAAGCCAGGTCTGTTCTCTGTGCAGAAGATCAGCAGAATCTGGGGAAGGAATGTGAAAGATTAATGGCATTATAATTCAGCAGTATAGGCTTTGCCAATCACATTACATTCATTGCCCACTACATTAGCAATGGTAGGCACTGCCAACGAGCAGCAAGACAATGCTGTTACCTGCTCACTAATCACCCATAAAGGAAATCTGTCACACGGCATAGTTCAATATAAGCAATACCAGGGTAAAATATTTTGCAAAAGAACCCTAAAATGAGTTAAGACACAGACATTTTTTTATGAAGCACTATTTCATGTTGGAACTGCAAACATTCTTTCTTTAATCATGTCCATAATAGCTACAGCAGCCCATTTGCCTGGAAGTATTCCTTGTATATGGGGAAACAATTGCCAATCGACTCAGCAATAGTGAGTCTTCCTATCCATGAACATAGAATATCTCTCCATTGATTAATTCCTCACTAGCCAGAATTTTTTTTTTAAAGATAAATCTGCCAACATTTTCTCTGGAATAAGTGTTTGGCCATTATGAGCACAGAGATGATGGAAGGTAGCCCAGAAGAATGAATGTTTTAGGTACATCTTTTTTATGTCTGTTTGCAACTTGCTTATTGCTCCTGGTCTTCAGTATACTCACCATGCCACCATGCCTAATTGCAGAGCCTCTCCAGGCTGTGCTTGGCTCACACGCATTATCCTTGCTTTTACCTCCCTTTCTCATATGTTTGAGGTAACTTGAGCATCCCCCTCCTCTGCCTCACCAGTAAATACATTCCAAAATCTACTTTCCGGAAATGTGTTCATGTCTTTATCTGTGTAAGATCCTCCCTATTCTTCTCATTGTTGAGGACTCCTGGTTTTTATTTGAATATAGTATCAAGAGGGAGAGAGGAAGGAGAGATTCAGAATTATTAACCAGAAATCCACTTCCTATTTCTTACTACTCTCTTATCTTTATTTCTGTGACACCATATATCTATTTTCAAAGTTTGAAGAGAAGAACAATCAAATTAAGTTGACACACATTAAGCTATAACTAAAGGATACTATTATTTATTCTAAAAATGGTATTTGAATTATCTAATTGATGGAATTACAGGCAAAGTAAAAAAGGTTTTTTGGTGTGTGTGTGTGTGTGTGTGTGTGTGTGTGTGTGTGTGGTGCTGGGGGTTGAACCCAGGGGCCTTCTACCTCCAAGCTATACCCCCAGCCCTATTTTATTTTTTATTTGGAAACAGGAACTCGCTAAGTTGCTGAGAGTCTCACTAAGTTGCTGAGGCTGGCTTTGAAGCTGCAATTCTCTTGTCTCAGCCTCCCAAGTACTGGGATTACAGGCATGTGCCACCACTTTTAGGCAGAGAGCTTTTCCCTAAAGAAACTCTCAAGTATGCTTTACTTAACAAGTCCTGGGAAACAGAAAAGGACAAATGAATATTAGGATTCTCTAATCCCTTTTATAGTGGACAACCCTCCCACCTCCCCCAAAAAAGGTTAAGTTCAGCTGGGGGCTCAGAGATCATGAAAGGTGTCTAAGTCATTAATCTAGGACTTTGAGACATGACTCTGGAGAAAAAAAAAGAAAAGGGTTTTTTTTTGTTTTGTACCCACCCAGATTTTTCATGTGGTTCAAATAGTATCAGAAGTAAACTCCAAATGGTCTACAGCAGTGGTCAGCACACTATGGCCTATAGATCAAATCTGTACCCTCAGTTCTTTTCTTATTTTTGGTTTTTGTACTAAGGATTGAACCCAGGGGTGTTCTACCTCTAAACTATACCTCCAGTCCTTTTTTATTTTGAAACAGAGTGTCACTAAATTGTTGAGGCTGGCCTCTAATCTGTAATCCTCCTGTCTCAACTTCCCCAGTACTAGAGTTACAGGTGTACACCACCATGCCCAGCTCAATCTTTTTATTTTCTAAATAAAGTTTTGCTGGAACCCAGCCAGGCCCATTTGTTTGTGTATCATGTGGCTGCTTTTGCACTACAAGAGTGGGGATGAGTAGTTGCAACAGAGACCGTATGGCTCCTAAAGCCTGACGTATTTATTATCTAGCTCTTTACAGAGAAAGATTGCCTCCCCGTGGTCTAAGGCAAAGAAAATGATCCCATCCCCCTTGGCAGAAATGGCGTAGGAAAGAGCCTAGGACTAAGAATGGCCAGCGAGATGTAAAGGAAAGATAATCGTGGGGCTTTGGGGAAAGGTCTCCTCTCTTTGAAAGAAACTTTCTATTATTTTTTTTTTCTCCTGCTAAGTATTGTATCAGAAAGTACAGACAACAGAGAGGAAGTGTGGAAGGGTCTGGTTCCTCCATGATGTGTTTGAGCCATTAAATTCTCCTAGTCAGGAGTTGCCCGTTCACAAGCCTTTTGTTTTATAAAACGATAACGTTCCTTGTTGTTTAGATCATTTTGAGTTGCGTTTCTCTTACATGTAGTTGAAGACCTCCTAACTGCAATACCCCCTGCCTTCAACATCAAACCTTGGAGCAGACGGGGTAAGAAAAACCAGGTTTCTGCCTTCATTTCCTTTCCCACACCCACACGGTCTTGTCTTGAGGACTGTGCTTCCCTAGTTAGATCTCACTTTTTAAGGAAGGAAGGCCAACTGTGTGAAGGGAATGCTTGTTAGTACTTCAAAATCATATCTTTTGTTTGGTTCCTTCTATCTTCTGGAAGCTTCTAGAACATTTCTGCTATAAGAGAAACTCGTATCTTAGAAGAAAATGTGTCTGTCTGGATTTTTAAGGTACCTTCAAGTTGCTTTCTTTATTTGAGCATTTTATTAAAAAGATAACATTTGAATGCAAATATCAAATATATCAGGGTTTCTAGTTTCTATGAACTTTAAAAACTGAGTTACGGGTTTCAATTTATAGACAGAAATATAGATATGTTTTAAATATTTTACTTTTTTTCTCCAGGTGATGGCATAAAGTCATGATAGTTTCTAGAAGCATAAAGTGATTATTTCATTTTGTCTTACTAATAAATACTTACTGAGTGAAGCATTTTATGTGATATCCCAAAGTAGTACCTTAAATTGAATTTCGTAAATCCAGTAACTTAAACTCCTTTGATTCACCACCTAATCTACATAAATCAAAGTTCCTCTGAGAACTAATTGAAGCTATTTTCCCATTTGAAGTTGAAACAAGTATTTTTTGCAATGCAACCTCACTTCATAATAAAATTCTTGCTGGCAAATTCTGTTTTACTATGTAATTGCGATAGTCCTGAAGGAACTTTTAATTTTGTTAGGGGCAAATTGTCCATGCTACTAGATGCAAAAATCATAAAAGAAAGGTGAAATTCCCAATACACACAGAAAAACTTGCATCTTATTATTTATACCACTGCAGTTTGTCTGTTTAATCTTTTATAAAGTTTCTTTTTTGCTTCTAGTTAAAAAACAGTGACACACTTTTAAAAGGAGATTTTGAAGCATATGGTAAATGCAAGGTAATGAGCATTTTTAGGAATATATTGTGCTGTTGCATGAAAACGTTCTCTTTTTAAAAGTCATTTAGCTCATGTACTAATTTTGTCTGTTAGTCTGATTTTAGCAGTAAAAGAGTAGCAGTTACAATATTATATTCTTAATCTCTCCCTGAGATTAAATACATGAATTCTACCCAGGTAATAACCCCACTATATAATGTTATTACCATTATCTTGCAGAAAATAAAAACAAGACTTTTAGAAGAAGTTGTCCAAAGCAACAGTTCATAAGAGATAAAGTTACCCTACAAAAAAAAGTTCTGTCTAACCAGAGAGCCACCCTACAATATTCATAACACATTCAAGCTAAACAGGAAGAATTATTGATAAAAATCTTTTGAGTTGATAAGAATTATTATGGTCAGCAATAATTTTGTCATAAGCATGTCTATAAAATATTCGATAAGTAAAAATCTCAAGGTGGAATTTAGTTACCCATGGGCTAGTTTTCAGCCAATCCTCTCATTTGTCTAATAAAAATTAGAACAGTGAAGTACATCTGTCTATTCAGAACATCAAAATAGGCTAAGCTCTTTCACCTCCATAAAGCACAGCTTTTCCAAAACAAATAAATTTTCCCCATCATGGGTAATCTGAGCTCTGTATCTCAGGGAAGGGAGACAGCAGTGAATTCAGAAACATAAGGCTCAGACAAAAACAGAAGGCATCATATTGCCTTAAAATTACGTATGTCTTTGGAGGTGTGTGTATGTACATAAAGAAATACACACACACACACACACACACACACACACACACACACAGTGACCAGCATGGCAGTGCTGGCTTTCTCAGGGTACCCTATACTTTTATAGATTTCGTTTTTCAGAGGACGTGTACTACTAACATAATCAGGCAAAAAAAGAAAATAAAAAACTATTTTTGTGATGGAAAAAAAAAAACAACCCCTCTCCTCTAGCTCTTAGCATCCCCTAGGATTTTACATCCTAAGAACTGCTTATTTGGTTCATTGAATCTCAAGCAATTTAGATGATTTAGTTCTTCGCTCAGTGGTGTCTAAGCTGTCCTTCCTATATCTACTTTTATACTCCTCGGCCCACATATACATTTTTCTTTTTAATTTTGAGACAGGGCTTGCTAAATTGCAGAGGCTGCCCTCCAACTCGCAATCCTCTTACCTTAGCCTCCCTAGTAGCTGGGATTACAGGCATGCACTACCGTGCCCAGCTTGTATATATTTTATGTACTTATCCTAATCTATTCTTCATGGTACATCCAAAGTAATTGTTTTAACATATAAGCCTTGTTTTGTTCCTATCTGGTGTAAAAATATTTGATTTTTCCATTGCTTTTATGATCAAGACCAAATCCCCATTGGGATCAAGGAGGCCTGCATCATTTGATTTGTGCCTTTGTTCCACCTGGCCTCAAGACACTTTCTTTTACTCTAGGTTTTCCAGTTACAGTGACATTTGTTCAGTCCCCCCAAAATCATGAAGCTGTTTCCTGTATTTTTAGATGCATATTTAAGTGCATTCGTAAATGTTCTGCCACCACCTATAATTTCCTATAACCTTTCCCAATCCCAATCATGTTCAAACTAATTTCTACTCACCTTTCTGTTAGATCTTTGATCACTTGGTTTAATTTCCCTGGAGTTTAAAGATGGCACTATTTTTAATCTTACAAAAAGAATGTAGCATATATAGTTTGAATAGACATGATTTATTTATCAGTCATCTGTTCATCTTTTGTAAAGAAAAATAATGAGGGCATTATTTGGTTACCTTCTCCATGCTAAAATTTGATTAAACACACACACACACACACACACACACACACACACACACACACCAAAAACAAAAACAAATGAACAACAACAACAAAAAACTTGGTCAGCTTTCCTAATTGGTAATCCAGAAAAAAAGGATGCTTTTGATGAGCAAGTTTTAGAAAAATATTTTAGTCTTTGAATATTTGTTTTCTTGAAGTATTACACATGTACAAAAGTTTCAAATCGTAAGTGCACAGTTCAGTGAAATTTCAGAATGTGGATCACTCCATAATTACCACCTTCTGTCCCATTCAATATTGCCACATGTGACTATTTAAATTTAAATTAATTAAAATTAAATGCAATGAAATAGTCAGTCCCTTTTAATTTCCAGACAAGATGGAGTAACAAGAACCAGATTTACCCTTTGAACTGAAACAATTAAAAAACTAGAAAAATGGTTGAAATAAATGGTTTTCATGATATCAAATGTCAGGCAATAAAGAAACATAAGTTCTAAGAGATGAAAATCAACAAGGTGAGCCCGACCATTACCTGAGCTTACAGCTTGGAGTCTGCAGGAAGGGGTGCAGTGAGGGGAAACCCAGCCAGAGCCCAACAGTCCTCCTGAGTTGAGGAGAAGGGTATAGATTACTGTAGTCAAAGGACAAGTTGCATTTACAAGGCAGAATACCAGAGAAGAGAGAGCTTCGAAGACAAAGAATGCTGGAAATCTGCAGAGGCCCCCTCTTTAGAGCACTCAGCTGATTACTTACCAGTACCTATGGGAGAAAATTACTTAAGGCTGAAGAAAGAACCTCCTGAAAGAATTAGAGGGAATAGTGCTTAGTCTATTTTGTGTTACTATAACAAAAGAGCTGAGAATGGGTACTTTATAAAGAGCAGAGACTTATTTCTTACAGTTCTGGAAGGCTGGGAAGTCCAAAAACAACTGGAATGCATGTGGCAAGGGTCTTCTTGCTGTGTCATGACATGGTGGAAGGCAGAGGGCAACAGAGTGCCAGAAAGCTGGAAGGATCTGTTCTCACTTTCATAACAAACCCACTCTGGTGAGGGTGAGCTCAACTCCCATTATAATAACAATACTGCATTAATCCAGGGCTCTTCCCTCATGACCTAATTACCCCTTGAAGGTCCTACCTCTCAATACTATTGCATTGGGGAATTAAGTTTCCAACGTATGAACTTTGAGAGACACATTCAAACTATACCAAGTGTCCAACACTGTTCCAGGAATAATGTTTGTCTGCAACCATCAGACTAGAAGCTTCATAATTTACAGGGCATAAGTTAAAGTGCTAAGAAGGATATGACACAGTAGTTGGAGAAAATCAACCCTGGCCTGAAAGAGGCTCACATCAAGAGACTTACACAATCAGAAATGTGAATGCAAGTCCTTCAGGCAGAAAAAAAAAAAGTATTTCAGATTGAAATCCAGACCTACACAGAGGAAAGAAGAGTGCTATAAAAGTGGCAACTCTGTGGGTGAACAAAAGTCTTATTATTATTATTATTATTATTATTATTATCGAAACTATGAAAACGAAGTTCTTAAAATAAAAATAATAGCAAATGTATTGTGGGTTTATAATACTTGTATTGGTAAAATGAATTAATAACATAAGACCCGGGAGGGGAGAAATGGGTTGACCATTGTGTGGTGCATACGATGTAATACACTCTTACGTGAGGGAGAGTATGGTGAGTCAAAGATGGGCATTATGAACTCCAAAGCAACCACTGAAGTAACATAACAAAGAGTTATAGTCAATCATCCAACCACAAAGATAACATGGAACCATAAAAAAGAAAAAGAAGAAATGACAACTAGAAAACAGCAGTGGATTTAAGCCCAGCCATATCAATATTCACATTACATGTTCATCGTCTAAGATCTGAAAGGTAGAATTTATAGTATTTAATAAGAAATTATATGCCACTTCTAAGAAACTTACACTAAGTCTAAATACACAAAGAAGTTAAACGTTAAGGCATATTAAAAATATACTGTTAATACTACAAAAAGAAGACAGATGGGATTTTTCTTAATTAGGCCAAATAAATTTCAGACAAGTAAATTACCGGGAAAAGAAGATAATTTCCTGATGATAAAGTGGCTATTTCACCTAGAGAACATGAAAAAATCCTAAATGTTTATGCATTTAATAAGTGAGTTCAAAATAAATGAAACAAAAACAACAGAACTTCAAAGAAAAGTAGAGACATTCCAAAGCACATTTGGAGATTTTAACACTTTTTTTTTTGGTACTAGAGATTGAACCCAGGGGCATTCTACCACCAGGCTACACCCACAGCCATTATTATTATTATTATTATTATTACTATTATTTGTTTTGAAACAGGGTCTTGACAGGTTGCTGAGAGTCTCACTACTTGTTGAGGCTGTCCTTGAACCTGCGATCCTCTTGTATCAGCCTCCCAAGTACTGGGATTACAGGCATGCACCACCACATCCGATCAACACTCTTTCTTAATTATTGGTAGAATAAGTAGAACAAGAAAAAATAATGGAAGGGAGGGAAGGAGGGAGGAAGGAAAGAAGGAAGGATGGAAGGAAGGAAGGGAGGGAGGGAGGGAGGGAGGAAGGAAGGAAGGAAGGAAGGAAGGAAGGAAGGAAAGAAGGAAGGAAACAATTATAAGATGCTCCACCAAACAACATGAGAATACATACTCTTTCTAGGAACTACCCACAATGCATTTCCAAATGAGACCATATTCTGACTCAGAAAACAAAGCTCAAGTTATACAAATCTAAACTCATACAAATATAGTCTCTGAAAAGAATGGAATTAAATTAAAAATAATTAACAGGAAGATACTTGAAACATCTCTAAATATTTGGGATCTTGTTGCATACTTCTAAATATTTTGGAGGTCAAAGAAGAAATCACAAGAGATATTAGAAAATATTCCAAGCTGAATGAAAATGAAAATAGAATATATAAATAAGTGTGAGGTGCAGCTGAAGTGCTACTTAGAGGGAAATTTATAGCACTAAACACCCATGTTAGAAAGGAAATCAATGGCCTGTGCCTTTACCTTAAGAAATTAGAATAAAGATGAACAGACTAAATGTCAAGTAAGCCAGAGAAAAGAAACAATAAAGTCAGAGTGGAAATCGATAAAACAGAGGGGAGAATAATAATGAAGAAAATCAATGAAACTGAATGCTGTTTTTTTTAGAAGCTCAATAAAATTGAAAGCCAGAATCATAAAAAATAACAGAGAGAAAACAAAGTTTACCAATACTGGGAATAAGAGAGCTACTATCACAAGACTCTATAGATATTTTCTAAATAATGAGGAAATATTATAAACAAATTTATTACAATAAGTTCAACAACTTAGATGAGACATAAATTCCTTGAAAGTCACAAACAGCCAAAGCTTACTTAGGAAGAAATAGGTAATCCAAATACCCCGACAGCCATTCAAATAATTAAATCTACACTTTTAAAACTTCTTACAAAACAAAAGAACGAATGAAAACTCCAGGCGTAGGTGACTTCACTGGTGAATTCTACCAAACATTTAAGTAAGAAATAACATTGATACTTGCAAAAATTTGAAGATGATTTCCTAACTCATTCTATGAGGCCAGCATCACTCTGATATCAAATCCAGACAAGGTCATTGCAAGAAAGAAGATGAAAGACCGCTATCCCTATGTCAAAGTTGGCAAATGTTCTAAAATAAATTTTTAGCAAGGTGAATTCAACAAAATAAAGTATTATACATAAAACCCAATGGGGTTTATTTCTAGAATTTCAAGGTTGGTTTAACATTTGAAAACCAAACAATGAAATATATCATATTAGCAAACCAAAACCCAAAAAACAACCAATACACACTCATCTTGATAAATACAGAAATATTATTTGACTAATTAAACATCCATTCTCAATTTCCTTATTTTCAAAGGAGGAACACACAAGTATGTTTTCAATCTGATAAAGGCACCTACCTACTTGCTAGCACCAAACTTAATGGTAAAAGACTCAAGTTTTTCTCCCTAATATCACAACAATGTGAGGATGTCTGCTCTAAGCACTTCTGTTTACCAAGCCCTGGAGGTCATAGTCATTGTAATAAAAGAACAAAAAGAAGTAAAAAGCATCTTGGAAAAGAAGAACTAAATCCATCTCCTTGCAGATAGCTCCATTGGCTATGCAGGACATGCTTTGTAATCTAATAAACATTTCTGTAATTAATATGTTAGTTTCTCAAGGGTACAAGAAAAAGATCGATATAAAAATCCATTATATTTATGTCTACTAACAATGAACAATCAGAATAGAATATTTAAAACACAATACCATCTTCAGTATTATTGAAAATATGAAATGCTTATGGGTACATCTGATAAAAGATGTCCAAGACCTATATACTGAAAACATTACTAAAAGAACAGAATACAAACCTAAAAATAATGGACTGACATACCATACATGTGAATTCGAAGACTCAATATTGCTAAAAAGCTCTCCTCAGTTTGATCTATAGATTCAAAGCAATACCAATCAAAGTTCCAACCATTGTGTGTGTGTGTGTGTGTGTGTGTGTGTGTGTGTGTGTGTGTGAATATCAACATGCTGTTTCTGAAATCCATAATGAAGTGCAAAGTACATAGAATGGTGAGAACAGCTTTAAAGAAGAAAAACATTGGAGGATGACTATTTTCACTGGATGCCATGATAAGTTACAATGATTAGAACGATTTCAAACAATATAAATTTATCCTCACAGTTCTAGAGGCCAGAAATCTGAAATCAGGCATCAGTGGGGCTGTATTTCTTTAGAGATTCTAGAGGGACATCTGTTCTTTGCCTCTTTCACCTTCTGGAGGTTGTTGGTATTCCTTGACATGTGGCCCCGTGGCCACATCATTCCGATCTCTGCATCTGTGGTCATATCACCTCCTTCTCTGTCTCCTGAGTGCCTCTTTTAAGATACTCTTAAAGGCTTAGGGCCCATTCAGATCATCCAGAATAATCTCCCTCTCTCAAAATCCTTAATGTAATTGCATCTACAGTCTCTGTCCCAAATAAGGTGAGATTCACAAGTTCCAGAGATTAGGACGTGGACATACCTGTGGGGGATCACCATTCGGTCCACTGCAAAGGACTTACACTATCTGGTGTCAAGACTCATTTTAAAACGTGTATAGTCAAGGCAGCATGAATTTGGAGTTAATTGAGATATCAATGGAATATAATAGCGAGTCAAAAAATAGAAGAGTAATATAGGATCAATTGATATTTACTTGCAGAGGCAAGCCTTAATAATATAAATATATTAGTTTTGATAATAGTATTGTATTATTTATATTGTTATATATTATAAAATGTTAAATTAAAATACTTAAAATGCTGACAACAAGCCTTTATAGGAATTTAAATTATTTTGGGGCAACTTTTTTTAGCACCTCCAAAGATGGTTATGTATGCTTTAGGAATATATATTATGTGTGATTTAAAGGGATAATCAGCTTTAAAAAGTTGTGTTATACAGATTAACTAGTTTCTCTAGAATTCTTGGATAGACATGGCTTTCAATGAATATATTATGTCTTGTAATAGTACCAAATACGCTTCAAAACACTTTCATACACATGCTACTATTGGATCTTTTTAACAACACTGTAACAAAGCTAAGGCAAGTAGTGATTGTCGTCTTATATTGTTGCATCTGCCTCAAGATATAGTGAAATTCCTGCCACCAGAGGTGTTGAAGGTGAGGCTAGATGACAGACTCTTTCCACTGGGCCATTCTCTATGTTCCAGAAACACAAATTGACCTCATAAAAGTCAATGTTCTCTTGGCTGTTGATAATGACCTTTTGGGAGAAGTTATTTTTATAGAGGTAATGTGTAACATAAACTTCCTAAAGCTTTTGTTTTTTTCCTTAAAATTATAGAACTATAGTTGTGTGTGTGTGTGTGTGTGTGTGTGTGTGTGTGTGTGTGTGCATCTGCGTACATGTGCCCACTGGGGATTGAACCCAGGGGCATGCTACCTCTGAGCTACACCCCAAGCCTTTTTATTTATTTATTTTGAAATGGGGTCTTACTAAGTTGCTAAGGGTCTTGCTAAATTTCTGAAGCTGGCTGGCCTCAAACCTGTGATCCTCTGTTTCAGCCTCCCAAGTACTGGGATTACATGCATGCACCACCACACCTAGCAACAGCTATAAAGAAGTCAGATTTCACCAGGCATGCTTTAAGAAAATATTCCTTTCTAATTCATGGTTTTCTCTAGTAATTTAGAAAGATGTACTTTAGTTTTGTTTTCACATAACTCATCTTTGATGACTTGCTATTTAAATGGGCATGAATTAAAATATAGCTGCTGCTGTATGTGTAATCTTCCAATAAACTTGACAACCAAATGGTGCTGGTATCAGATGTCCTCTGCTACAACAGGCAGGTAAGTACCACTTTGTGTTAGACATGCTGTTATTCATAGCTCACATTGCTGCATGAATCAATGTAGGAGGAAACACCGCAGCATCACCTGAACAATAGGTGTCACTCTTCCTCCCGAATCTGGACCCGTTAGCTTTAGAAGAGTTAAGGAGTTTAGTTTTGCCATTCACTGTTTATAGATATTGTCTTCCTAAGTCTTTTATTAGCATAAATAGAAAATAGTGCCTCCCTCGTCACTTATACACAATAATCACCCACTTTACAAATTGCTGATTGAAAAGATCATGGCCATTAACATTTGTTGAGCGGCCCCTGGGTACAATGGGCTATAACAGGAAGACGAGAAAGGAGAAATGAATGATAAAATGAAGGGCAGGTTCCAAAGAGAGCGCTTAAGCTGCCTACCAAGACTCTTAGACATGCTGTGTGTGCTAGGAAAGTAATTTAATTAAGCAAGTATTTAGTATTAACTAAGGCACTGACATAGTTTTAAAAGATGATTTTTAAAGGCAAAGATGTAGCATACTCCCTCAAAGAACTAATGGCCCCGGCTATATACACAGAATGTAAATATGTAAAAAGAGCTGGGTGTGGTAGCACACACCTGTAATCCCAGCACTTGGGAGGCCAAAACAGGAGGATTGCAGGTTTGAAACCAACTGCAGCAATTTAGCAAAACTCTCAGCAACCTAATGAGACCCTTTGTCAAAACAAAAAATAAAAAAAAGGAATGGGGGTGTAGCTCAGAGGTAGAATGTCCCTGGGTTCAATCCCCAGTACCACACACACACACACACACACACAAGGTAAAAAGTAGCCAGGCATGGTGGTGCACGCTTGTAATCCCAGTACTTGGGAGGCTGAAATAGGAGGATCGCAGATTTATGGCCAGCCTCAGCAACTTAGTGAGACCTTGTTTCAAAAAATAAAGAATAAAAAATAGGGCTGGGGTGTACCTCAGAGGTAGAATGTCCCTGAGTTCAATCCTCAGTACCACAAAGAAAAAGTAAAAATTAACAATATCATTCAGTAAATTGGATTCAAATGGGTAATGAAGACCATAACCGCTATAGATGTGGACAGCTGTACAAAGAAGTGTATGCGACTTCTCAGAAAAAAAATAGATTTGGGGGCTGGGGGTGTAGCACAGTGATAAAGATCATGCACAGGGCCCTGGCTGGCCACTCTCCAGAGGTAGTGGTGGTGGTGGTGGTGGAGGAGGAGGAGGAGGAGGAGGAGGAGGAGGAGGAAATAGATTTTGAGATGATTGCTCAAAATTGGGCAATATTTGGCCGAGTGTGCTTGTGCATGCCTGTCATCCCAGTAACTTGGGAGGTCAAGACAGGAAAATCGTAGATTCGCAGCCAGCCTCAACAACTTGGCAAAGCCCTCCACGACTCAGTGAGACCCTGTTTCAAAATAAAAAGTAAAATAGACTGGGGGTGTAGCTCAGAGATAGAATGCCCCTGGGTTCAATCCCCAGTAAAACACACACACAGACACACACACACACAGACACACATGCGCGCACACACACACACACACACACACAGAGCAATATTTGATGCATGGAGGAGTGAGAGTGAGGATGTACAGCCAGCAGTAGGCTCCTACCACTTCTGTTGGTGAGGATGAGCAGAAGATGTTGCAGAACAATGGGAAGCCACCATCAGAAGATGATTTAGAGCACAACTGTTCAAAAATCTTGAAGAATAATAAATATATTTTTCTTTAATAGATTCTTCAAGACAAACTTCTAATGATAACAAGATTTTTTTAGAATTTTTCTTTCTGTGATTGGGAAGTTTGTTTTCCTATGGATTTTAATAACTTCCTATTCACACTGACTTTTCTTCCAACCAACTCACATATATAGTTACTACTCTCTGCAAAGCATTGAGCGAAAGTATATTGAAGAGCTTAGTCTGGTTCCATAGAGACGTAGACCACAAAGAACTCTAATCTAGGGCCGCAGACCCCTACCTCTGTAAGAGAGGTTTCAGGTGAGACGGGGTTCAGAAGGTGCAAGGAAGAGCTTGCATCTGGGTGGAGATATAAGAACACATGCATCCTACGCTATCTTTGTCACAGTGCCTGAAATGGCAGCATCACGTGGGTTTGAGGGCCCTTCCAAAGATTCCTTGTGCAGCCGGAAAGAGCTGTCGAAACCTAAGAGATGTTGCAATTTCTGGCTCTATGACCAAAACTTTAGGAGATGTGTGAGGTCAGGATCATCTGCGGGATGCTTTTCTCACACCTGGCGACTGCCACCTGTCCATGGAGGATGAGTGGAGTCCTAGGAATCCTTCAACAGCTCACTGTAGACAGTGGGCTGCCCCACCTGAACAAACCCCAAGGCCTTGTGAAAAGGTCGACCTTTCTTACCAAAAATGAAAATAGTAATCTTGTTTATTACTAGCAGAGTTGACAGAGTAATTTTTCTTTTATTCAACCTAATTTAAGTAAGCAAATTGTTTTCTACCATTAATTTTTTTGTTAATGATGGTTCAATACCTATTACATCCCATGGCAACTGGAATTATCTGGTGATTTTTGGTCGAATGCTTTTTCATAAAAAATTATTTTTTCCTACACAATAACTTTACCTATAGATTGGACAAATATTATTCTCTGTTTTACAAAGAAATTCCTTAGCTAAAATTACATACATACATACATATGTATATATATATGTAATTCTAAACCCATGTTCTTTCCAAAACACATTAAAGAACCCATAAAAATGACACTTTGAAAGGTGCCTTCACAAAATTAAGGGTGTTTAAAAAATCTAAAAACTGACCAAAATAGGCATAAAAATTTAGTAGATGATAAAGAGAGTATTTCATATCAGTATAAAAGGAATGGATGGTTTAATAAATGGTCTTAGAACATTGCTAAATCATCTGAAAAGTAGTTTTGTCTCCTCTTCATGTCAAAATAATTTCCTGATGCACCAGTAATTTACATGCAAAAGTGAACTGCTCAAAGACTGTTGGTGGCCTATTTCTATATTTCTGATATGGAGAAAACTTACTAAGTATCACAATAAGCAGAAACCATGAAAGAAGTGAATGATATACTTGATTACATAAAATAATAAACTTCTTTTAGCCAAATTACTATGAACAGAATTAAGGTAAACAACACATGAGAAATATTTGCAAACTCAATCACAAATATAATATGTGTGTGTGTGTGTGTGTGTGTGTGTGTGTGTAACTAACATTTCAATAAAACTGAATAATCTAAAAGGCCAATGAGGAAATATCTTGAGTAGGAAATTCACATACACAAAGAACTAATAAATAGATAAAAATGCAATTTTGTCATAGAGATTACATTATTAGGTTCAATATTAAGACAATGTATATTCAAATCCAGGGTTAGCCACAGTTAAAAAAATTTTTAACCTCTGGCAAATTACTTAATTTGACATTTTAGGTCATGAAAAAGTATTTAACTTCTTTCTGCCTCATTTTCCTTGAGTGTAATATAATGGTACTAATAGGAATTACTTCATAGTATCTACTTCATAGGGTCAAATGATGTAATTTATTTTAAATTCTGTATGCCAAATACTAAGCACTGAAGAATTTTAGGCAAATTAAAATAACAATGAGATTCCATCTTTAAAATCCCAGATTGTAAAAAATTTATAGGCACCACAATACTTCCAAGAAGACTTGAGGAATTTGTTTCTCATATATATACTGCTAGTTGAGTACAAATTGATGGCGTCTTCCAAAAGGATAAAATATATCAAGCTTTAAAAATACATATATTTGATCTGATATTTTCCCCTCAGTATATTTGTTCTGAGCAAATTAATAACATTTATTAATACTATTTTCAGCGAGACATGGTGGTGTGTGCCTGTAATCCAGTCACTCAGGAGGCTGAGGCAGGAGGATTACAAGTTGGAGGCTTGCCTGGGCAACTTAGGAAGCTTTATCTCAAATGTGAAATAAAAAAGGGGCTGGGGATGTAGCTCAATGGAACTTATCTAGCATATGTGAAGCCCTGGGTTCAATGCCCAGTAACACACACACACACACACACACACACACACACACACACACACACAGAGATTATATAACTTAAACATCTAATAGTATGAAAATGGTTAATGAAATCATGATATACATATGTTCTTTAGAAGTATGTTTGTTTTAAATATACATGTGATATATATATACATATATCTTTAGCCAGCTTCTATATATTTGTATATTTGGTGTTTTATGTGGGAAATAAGATAGAAAAGTATGTTCAGATTTCAAGTAGATAATACATGAATATGATGTATACACGTTATCACCAAATGGAGGGAAGGCAGATGATCTGAATTTTCTTTTCTTTCTTAACCCTAGTCTCCAAACCTTACAGTGATGATTTTTATAGTAAAAACAACAATAAGAAAAATGTATTGTTGCTATTGTTATTGGTGGTAGTGTCTTGTTGTTTTCTTTTTTTAATTTTTTAAAAAATTCTTTTATGCCGGGCATGGTGGCGTGCGCTTGTAATCCCAGTACTAGGGAGGCGGAGACCGGAGAATCCGGGTTTGCGGCCAGCCTCAGCTACTTAGTGAGGCTCTCTGCAACTTCGTGAGACCAGGTTTCAAAATAAAGGATAAAATATAGGGCCGGGGGTGTAGCTCCGAGGTAGAACGCCCCCGGGTTCAATCCCCGGTACTGTAAAAAAAAATTCTTATTTTGGTGCATTGTAAATATGCATCATAGCGAGGTTCAATGTGTTAAAAACATACATGCACACAGCTCTTTGTGTTTTTCCCTCCTCATCTCACCCACTGCCCTTCCCCACATGAGTTAGTGAGACTGGTCGTTGTTTTCTTTAAAAGGATAAAGAGGAAGTGAGGAATGGAGAAATACCACAACAGGCATTGGAGGGGATTTGGTTTTGGGTATCCACCTGGTTCATATGCTAGCATGGTAAGAAGGGACAGCTTTAGCACTGCACCTCAACTAAGCGATAGGTACTGTCCAACTCTTGCTAATGTGTTTGTAGCTAACTAGACTGAATGCTTCTTACAACCCAGACAAAGGTTGTGTATGGGTTGGACTAAGTCAAATACCAACTTCTTGACTTTCCCGTGGACATGATTCAAACCTGAGCAAATCACTCAATATAAATACAAATAAATGGAAAGGTAGGTGGGTAATAGAAACACTGCATTCGGTTTTCTGACAAATGTTTATTGAGCATCCAGTTCCATGCCAGTGCTATGCTACACCCAAAGGCTACCGCAGAAAGCAAGAGAGACTCTGATCCTGCCCTGGCAAACTACTCCCTTGGGTGGGGGAGAGGGGCATTTAGCAAGTACTCCTTGTCAAGGGTAGCAGATGAAATGATGAGAGAAGTACCGTGTGCTGCTCAGTAGGTATTTACTAGGTCCCTACTGTGTCCCGTGCTGCCACCTGCACTGAAAATACTGCCATGAATCCCACTGGTCAATATCCCCACCTAAAAGAGCTTATATTCTGGTGAAGGAAGAGAGAAAACTAAATCAACAAATAAAATGCAAGGTTTGTTAAATGGTGATAAGTTCAAAGGAAGAATGCAGTAGAAAGGTGGACAGGCAGGCTAAGCAACTGCAGTTAGCTAAAGAGTACAGGAAACCTGCCGTGGAAGATAATATTGGAGGAAAGATCTAATGGAGAGAAGAGAATGAGCCATGTGAATATTTAGGGGAGGATCATTTTGGAAGAGGGAAAGGAAGAGGAAGGAGAGGTGAGCAGAAGCAGAAGCCCAGGTAGGGCGAAGGCTCCCAGGTGAGCGCATGGCTGATGCTTCCAGGAATGGTAAGCAGTCCAGGTGGTTAGATGTAGTGGGGGAGGCATGGATCTAGTAGCCAACGGTATCAGAGAAGTGATGGTAATCAGACCCTACATGACCTTACAGACATAAGTTAAGGTCTATATCTTTTATTTTGTTTTTGTTGTTGTTGTTGTTGTTGTTGTTGTTTGGTTGGTTTTTTGGCACTGGGGATTGAACCCAGGGGCATTCTACCTCCGAGCTACACCCCCAGCCCTATTTTATTTCTTTATTTGGAAACAGGGTCTCACTAAGTTGTAGAGGACCTCACTAAGTAGAGGAGGCTGGCTGCGAACCCGGATCCTCCAGTCTCAGCCTCCCAAGTACTGGGATTACAAGCGTGCACTACCACGCCTGGCTATATCTTTTATTTTGAAATCACCGCAGTGTTCTGAACACAGGAATAATGAGATGTTTATTTTTAATAGGATTTCCCAGGAGTTTGCTTGAGTGTAACTTGAAGGATTGCAATTCTAGAATCAGGGATAAAAATCATAATAAATTGCAGTAATTCAGGGGAATGATGGGGGTATCTGGGAACAAGTTGGTGGTGAGGAATGAGGTGAGAAGTTGCTGGATTCTGGGTACATCTTGGGAGCAGAGTCAACAGTTTCTTAACTGGTTGGACATAGGATATCACAGAAAAGGACAAATAAAAAGTGACTACTATTTTTAAAATAGGATCGAGGGGAAAATGGAGTTGTCATTAAATGAGAAAAACTATAGAACGAGCAACTTTTGATGGGGAGGATGGGAAGTTCAGTGTTTGGCATGTGAAATTCAAGATGCCTAATAGACACTGAAAGAGAGAGGTCAAAGAGAAGGATAGAAAGAGTTCAGGAGAGAGATTAGGGCTGGGATACAGACATGAGAGTCACCAGCGTTTAGATGGTATTTAAAGTCATGAAATAAGATAGTATTTACAGAGTGGGGATAGTGATATATATGAGGTTTGAGACTGAGCCCATCAACTCCCATATTAAGAGACTGGGAATACGAGGTGGAGGCATCAAAGGACAGTGAGAAGGACAAGTGATTGAGGTAGGAGTGAAACAAGAAATATCCCAGAAGCCACGAGATGAAAAGGGTTTACAGGAATATGGTGGATCGGCTGTCAAATGCTGTTGGTAGGTTGGGGAGAGTTAAGACTGAGAAGTGACCACTAGATGTGGAAACATAGAAGTCATAGGTGTCCATGACAGATGGACTTTTCGAGAAGAGGTTTGGAAGCCTGATTGGGGGTGGGCTCATGAAAGGATAGGAGGCAAGGAGTGAGATATAGCTCTCCCCAGAGTTTTGTGGCTCGAAAAATAGTCAAAAAGAAACAAGAAGAAAAATGGAGCAGATGGAGAAGGAAACGCCATACTTTTTAATATGAGAAATATTACATTTTTAATATGAGAAATAACAATGGTCTGTATCCTTGTAAGAAAATGCAGAACACGGGCACATTGATGATGCAAGAGAGAGAGAGATTATTGGAGAAGGGTCCTGGAGTAGGAAGAGAGGATCTAGTGCTCGGGCTGATGATGTCTCAGTGTGGATTCCCAAGAAAAACCAACGCAACTTTGTGAGACCCGGTTTCAAAATAAAGTATAAAAAATAGGGCCGGGGGTGTAGCGCGGAGGTAGAACGCCCCTGCATTCAATCCCCGGTACCACAAAAAAAACAAAAAAAAAAACCAAAAAACCAAGCCTCATGTGTTAACATTTTATCACTAGGGTGAAATCCCAGGGAGGCTGCGGGGAGGATAAAAGGAATGTGGTAGGAAAGGAAGGAAAGCAAATATAAGAGAATGCTACCAATTTGATTGTAACTTTGTGACAATCTGCTCAGTCTTGTAGCACATCTTCAAGGAAATGATAGCAGAGAAGTCAGTAAGTCCCCTAATAGTCCACCAGAAGAAAGGAGAAGAATTTGTTCCTACTGTCATGCTTCCTACTGTCCAAGTTGTCTCATCAAGGGGAGCTAAGGGACGGGAAGCAGGAGGTGTGCATGCCTAGCGAGGTACAAGAAAACTGCCATTGAAGCAGTTTCCCTAGTGGGTGGCTTCTCTAGTGGCAACAGCAGCATGAATCCAGATATTTTATTATGTGAACTGTTTGTTGTTAGGCTGCCCCAGGCAGAAAACAAGAAAAGTGCACAGACCTGGGAATGGTGCATAAATTGGAAATAAAACAGAAGGCTCGAGGCTTTGGTTGAAGAATTGATAGTTGATCCAAGATAGCAAGAGAAATGGCAAGATAGTCGTGGACGCAGGTAGGTGGGTAGGAGTGGAACTTGGGAAAATTCTCTTTTGTTTGCTTCTATTTTATGAATAGAATTATCTGAGAGTGAGAACAAGGGATGGAGAAGGCTGGGGAGCTTATAGAGTGAGGAGGTTAAAATGACTATGTAGAGCCAGGCGTGGTGGCGCTCGCTCATAATCCCAGTACTTGGGAGGCTGAGACAGGAGGATCCGGGTTCGCAGCCAGCCTCAGCTACTTAGTGAGATCCTCCGCAACTTAATGAGACCCTGTTTCAAAAATAAAGAATAAAATAATAGGGCTGGGGGTGTAACCCGGAGGTAGAATGCCTCTGGGTTCAATGCTTGGTGCCGCTAAAAAAAAAAAAAAAATGACTATGTAGGAGAATGGGGGCATGAGAAGCGCAGAGACCTTGGGAATACTTGTCTAGGGAGCCTGCAAGAGTGTCATGGGGAAAGAGATCTTAAAGCTGAGACCATAAGGATGAACTGGGCCTACTGAATAGTTCCTTTCTAGTTGAATTCCTTTCTGGAAGAGGGAATAGAGCAGGTACTAAGATCTGAGGATAGGAAAAGCAGAGGACATCTGTGAATATCGCTGAGGGTCATGCATACCGAACAAGGAGTAGAAAACTGAGATTATAGAAATGGATGGAAGAGAAACCTGATCCTATATTTCATAAAATTATATAGATAGTATCTGCAATAAGAAATATTTAGGGTCGGGCGTGGTGGCGCACGCTTGTAATCCCAGTACTTTGGGAGGCAGAGACCGGAGGATCCGGGTTCGTGGCCAGCCTCAGCTCTCTCTCTCTCTCTCTCTCTCTCTCTCCCTCTCTCTCTCTCCCTGTCTTTCTCTTTCTCTCTCTACCTAGTGAGGCCCTCTGCAACTTCGTGAGACCCAGTTTCAAAATAAAGTATAAAAAATAGGGCCGGGGGTGTAGCACGGAGGTAGAACGCCCCTGGGTTCAATCCCCGGTACCGCAAAAAAAAAAAATATTTAAAATATATTAACAAAAATAAATTAACACTCACCTACTGTTTCTCATTATTGTTCATTAAGTGGGGGTTTGGTCTTGTCTGACAACATTGATAATCAAAATATCTGGTGGATTAGGGTTATCAAAGTGCAAGTCAAGAGTTAAGAAATTGATAAATATTTGTGAAAATCAGATGCACTGGAAATTACTGATGTCCCTAATGAAAGTCACAATTAGCTCTGTGAACAGAAAAGTAAGCATAACTGCGATTCACAAATATGAAAAGTATTCATCATTTTGCAGATAATAGACCCTATTATCTTCCTCTGTAACAGCTTTAAAGCTATTACATCAGAGATGAGTTTAATGATATACTTATAATGCTTAGTATCCTTAGTAGAAGTATCCTAAGAGCATACTCAGAATTGTACAAACACACATCTATGCACATACATAGATATTCATAACTTTTGCAGAGAAGCTAGATAAAATGTGAAATGGAAAAACATAAAAATAAAACCAATTACACTCTTGGCAATATGAGCTCTTTGACTCTACTTAGGCCTCTCTCTGAAAATAAAAGCATGCATTAGCATCAATTCAGATAGTTCTGTGCTTCAATACTTGTATCTCTAGAAAGGTTTTATTCTTCCCATAAATAATCAATACTTACATGGACATAACAGCATCTAAAACTTTAGAGAGTTAAGAGCCCAACAGACAGAATAATAATACTTTACTTTTTAAAAAGTGTATTCAAGTTTGAGGCATATTCAAATTTTAGGTTGAATACTACTCTATCTATCTCAGGTGTCCCGAAATTCATCGTTGAGGAAACTTCTTTGATTTTGTTCAATCTTCAGGGTCGTATCGGTACATCGGCCATGTTCTCAGAGTCATACTAAAAGCTATAGAAAACATAAAAAAAGTAGCACAGTGCTTACAACTGGGGGGATTCCCAGAGTCAACTTGTGAAAACCACAGCTTTCCCTCCATTCCCCAGTGAAGGTAACTGGCTTGAGCCCACTGGGCTCCTCCAAAAGGAAGAGGAGTCTGGGAGCATAACATGCATCCCCAGCACTTTCATCACCAGCCATGAAAATACAGTGGAAAATTTCAGTCACTGTTGCACGGTCCGCTGTGGTCCACGGAGGGGGCAGGGAAGTGGCGTGCCTCCGTTAATTACTCCCATGGAACTGAGCACATGTCTAGCCATGGTCTTTTCTTTTACTATTTTCCAAATAACGAGTCCTCTAATTGCTTCAGCCGGAGCTGCCCGTGCTCGTTGGAGAGCTCGTTGGCTGCTAGTGTTCTTTCCCCCATTCTCCATGCACGTTCTACCCACCCCTCCTTTTTTTTTTTGGTCTGAATTTGATGAAGGTCTGGGTTTTACTCCCTGAGAGTTTAAGTGGTTGAATTAAATCACAACTTGCTTTGGTCAGTCATCTAGGGAGCTCTTTGGGAATTGGGGAAACATTTTATTTACGACTCAGCTTTCCACCTGTGCTGACATAGCATGGAATTTACAGCTGTATTGAAAGCGTTATAACCAGCACCTCAGAAATTCCACATTCTCTTGAGCTGCATTATTATGGAACATTTGTCAGGTAGCCAATTGCTGTGTCAGCCCCTAATTGATTTATATTAGCATCTGTAGAAAAGAGGTGGGGGGGAGGTGAGCCTGGGCCCCCTTCTGACTCCCCTGTTGCCGAATTTCCTGTAGACCTGGGAGGTTTGTAAACAGAATGGAACACAGACATCATGGGGTTTTTTTTCTGTTTATTTTTAAGCAATATATTTAAAATTACAGATGTTAACAAAACCAGTATAAACTTTTATTATTTTGTGAAAAGTGAGCTTAAACTCTCCTTGCCTCTATCACTTACCTCTAAAGAACACCTGGCTCTAAAAGGTGGGCTTCATTTTCCCCTGGGGCGGGGTGGGTAATGGAATCAAAAAACCCCTTCAAAATTTTCTCTTCTGACAGCCTTAATTTTTTTTTTAAAAAAAAGGTAGTTAATTTTAATACCTCATTTTAATACTTAGACCCCACTCTTTGTGGATTAGAAATAAAAATCTATATTGCTTATTTTGGAACACCTGGTCTGAGGCTAGGTCCACGCTACGGTTAGGCTGGGAAATCAGCAGAAGGGGCTCATGGTGAGAAGGCACGAGACGCTTATTCACTACAATTTTGGTTCTTTTCACAGTCTATGCAAAGCTCCCAGACTAGTAGAGGAGCTCCTAGAGCATTTTGGCCAACATGCCTGTGCCAGTTGGCCTCCCCGAGGGACACTATGGTCCTTGCCACTCCCTAATGCATCTTATCAGGCCCAATTCACACAGTTACCTTGCCAGTCTGGCCTCTGTTGCCATGTGAGTGTGCAATGATTTTTACCCCACCATCTTGAAGTTGTTGTAAGAAGTACAGAGCAGAGATCTGCAGTGATAGGAGACAGGCACGATGCAAATGTGGAGACTCCAGATCTGAAGAAATACAGAAAGGGCACGGGCTGTTCTACGTCTCTGCCTATAGGGCAACCACAGCTGATAATGCAAATAGCTCTGAAAAAGGAGCCTGTCCCCAGAGAACCACTGGCTGGTCAACAGAGGGCTTGGGAGCAGCCCTGGGGAAGAGTATTCCAGAATCTCAAATCTCCATGCACGTTGGTTGCAGTACACATTGTTCTTAACACTCCTGCATCATAGTGCTCTTGGGCACCATGTGCTTTGGTCAAAACTTGCCTCAGTTGTAGACATTTCAGACTTGGTGCGCCTTGGTCAGAGTGTTCATTGATCACCCCGCACTTGTGCCATAGCACTCCTTGGTGTCCCTGTGGCTTGGTCTTACTATATTCATTGTGTCCCTTTGATACGATATATCTTTCTCATGGCACAAAGCTACGGTCACCTAGGACCTTGGCCACAGTGTGCTTTGGTCATTGTCTTGGCCACAGTACGTTTTCTTTCTCATGCCTGTGTGTATGTAGATGAATGACAACAGCCCTTGGTCACTGTGGGCCTCTAACTCCATGTGGTTGGTCATAGAGTACCCAGCATGTTTTTGTCACCACATGCATGATGGTCACCATATATCTTGACCAGTACATCTGGGTCACCGTGTGCTGGAATCATGGCCCATGTATGTAACAGCATAACTTGGCCACAATATGACTTAGAAATAATCTCTTAGAGTTTTGGTGTTTTCATGAAAGGTAGAAAAGATGGGTGGGATTCCAGAAGCAAAGCAAGAGAGACATATATCCAATACCATAGGTACTGAGAATTATATCAATATGTACGTGTCATACTTTGGATCATAAATGTTCCCCAAAGACCCATGTGTTAAGGGCTTGGTCCCCAGCCTGTGGTGCTACTGGGAGATGGTGGGACCTTTAAGAGGTGGGGCCTAATGGAAGGAAGTTAGGTCATTGGGGATGAGCCCTTGAAGGGGATATTGGGACTGCAGCTCCCCCCGCCCCTCGACCACTATGATGTGAGCAGCTTTGTTTCATCACACGCTTCCCACCATGATGCTCTGCCTTGCTAAAGGCCCCAGAACAACAGAGCCACCTGACCATGGACTGACACCTCTGAAACCAGGAGCCCAAACAAACCTTTGCTTCTTTTAAGTCTACTTTAAGGTATTTTGTCATAGCAATGGAAGGCTGACTAATACGACATTAAAGAATTTGTGGCCCACAATATTAAAGTGGACATTTTAGAAATATATATACATACACATAGAAGATAGCCAAAGCATATATACCTAAATATTAGCAATTCGTTTTTCTGGGTAGCAGTATTAGAGCCCACTTTTATTCTTTATCTTTAGTAAACTTTCATGTTGTTTTCAAAGTTTTTGTGCTTATTTGAAGGAATGGAAAGACCTTTATTCTTGAAGATCCACTCCCCACACCACTGGGACCATTTCCCCAGATGGTTCACAGCCACATTCCCTCACTCCTCCGTCTGGCTTCTGGACACCGTTTCTGACACCCACAGGGCTGCACTGAGATGGTGGTGAGGACCGGCGGGAACCTATCTCTTCATATTATTTATCTTTATCTCTTTGAAAGCTTGCCTTTCCTTCCCCAACAGCACATGACAGCACATTTCTATGCATAAACTACTCATTGAATCTTTGTTGGATTATGTGTAGCTAACTCTACTCTTCCCATATTTATCGAAATTCCATAAATCCTAGAAAACAAAGTCTCTGGAAATTATTTTCTCAGCTTCCACATTGAAATACAGCTACCACCTTCTAGACAACAGGTTATTGTACTGGTCTCAAGGCCCTCTTGTGAAGGCGATTCCACAACATCCTTTTGGCCACTTGCATTTCAATAAGGCTTTGTTTTTATAACTAATTTTGGGTCCTCTTTCTATAGTAGAGAACTAATCCTGATCCCAAGAGCAGTTAAAGGACTTGCCCCAGGATCACTCAAAAAGCATTAGCCCAGTCACAAAAAGAACATGAGGCTCGGCATGGTGGTGCACACCTGTAATCCCAGTACTTGGGAGGCTGAGACAGGAGGATCACAGGTTCAAGGCTAGCCTCAGCAATTTAGTGAGACCCTCAGCAACTTAGTGAGACCCTGTTTCAAAATAAGAAAGTAAATAGGGCCGGGCGTGGTGGCGCACGCTTGTAATCCCAGTACTTTGGGAGGCGGAGACCGGAGGATCCGGGTTCGCGGCCAGCCTCAGTGTGCACGCGAGGCGAGCGCGCGTGTGCGCGCTCTCTCTCTCTCCTCTCTCTTTCTCTCTCTCTCTCTCTCTTTCTCTCTACCTAATGAGGCCCTCCGCAACTTCGTGAGACCCAGTTTCAAAATAAAGCATAAAAAAATAGGGCCGGGGGTGTAGCGGGGAGGTAGAACGCCCCTGGGTTCAATCCCGGTACCGCAAAAAAAAAAAAAAAGAAAGTAAATAGGACTGAGGATGTAGGTCAGAGATAGAATGTCCCTGGGTTCAATCCCTAGTATGAAAAAACAAAAACAAAAATACATGAAAATGAGGTTTCACCTGTGGATTCTACCCAGCCTGTATAGAGCACTGCCTATTTTTCAAGTATATGTCATTTTCCTTGATCTCCACAACATTTCTGGGATAAAGACTATACTTATTTTATTAATTAATTAATTAATTTATTTATTTCCAAAAACAAAGTGTAGCTTTAAGTCAAATAAAGAACCCAAATCTTTGTCTTTTAACATATGACCATAAATTTGGCTTTTCATTCAAATGCACAATATCAGAGTAAAGTAAATGAAATATGTTTAGGTGCAGGTCTTATTGTTCCATAACAAATAATTTGTTCAAGATTTATACTGGCAGAAAAAGGACCAGGCTTCTTATTTCCCCTGTTATTTGATAATAATAAAAGTAAAAGAAATTGTGGTAGTAGCTGTCTTTATTTAATGTAGGTGCTAGGAACCATACTCTTTTGTATTGGTTATAAACCTCACAGAAACCCTGGAAAGTAGATGCTATCTCCAATTATCATATAATAAAACTAAGGCTGAGAGCTACTAAGTAATTCACATGTTAGACAACTGTGGTTAGAGCACGGTTTGGAGTCTAGCTATGTCTGAAACCTAAATCTGGGATCTTGTCTCTATACTGGTGCCCCTTATGCATAAAAGCATTTGTTTTATTTATAGAATATCCACAATGCCTTGCTTCACAGATAAATAAAAAGGCATTGATGAGGTCTGATAAAAATTGTTTACATTAGAAAGTCGCTCTCTTATTCTCACTTGAACATGCTTCTCTCAATGGTAAATGCCCCTACACATTTAAAAAAAAAACAGCCTCTCTAAAAATAAACTCAATTGTGAATATTAAAATATTAAGTAGGTTTAGTTTATATACTTCTTTCCAATTTTCCTCTCAGAAAGTTTGTGAGACTTCTTGATTATGGAAGAATAGATCCATAATTTGACTGCTTTTACCAGTAGGTATTAAACCAGTCACAAAGTAGTAATTTAATCATATAACACATCATTAAAGTGTTAGCTTATCCTTTCATACATTAATCTTTTAAATGTGGTCAACGGGAATCCAGAGTTTATGAGCTATCTTTTTGGGTTCTCAGAAAGCATTGTGTTGGTAGAAATACATTGTCTGAGATTTTTCTAGGAATAGGGTGGGGATCTAGTGTGTGAAGAGAAATGACGTTAGAATTCACAAGCTCAAACCCTAAAAATTACTCAGTTGAGGATTAGAAATTATAGCTTCTAGTCACAGTATACCTACCTAAATCGCCTAAATGACCTAAATCGCCTAACGAGGCCTTTATTTCACTCTCTTGTAAAATCCATAGGAGATACTATGGTTCTCAATTAGTAAGGTGCATATATATTTGTAAAAATGGTTTTGTATAGTTCCTTCTAAGTGTATAAATTTACTCAATTCTACTTCACCTCTTTTTGTTGAAACATGGTCTCACTAAGTTGCTGAGGGTCTTGCTAAGTTGCTGAGGCTGGCCTCAAACCTGCAATCCTCCTGTCTCAGCCTCCCAAGTACTGGGATTAGACATGCACCCCGCCCCTGGGTTAGAGTAACTTCTTTAAGTATTGCTCCTGCTTCGATTTATGAATTCGTCTTTTAACCTCCCTTCATTGCTAGACTCCTTGGTAACGTGGTCCACGTTTGTGTCTTCAACTCAGAATCACTATTCAACTCACTGTAACCTAGGTTCTACCATCACTGTTCTTCTGCCATTGGTCTGATGGAGCCATATGAAAGCTCAAAATTAAGCCTGTTTCTGGCCTACATTCTGTTAGGACTTTCCATAGTAAGGGACACTGAAGGAATGCATTTTTTACTTTGAAGTCAGAAAGATGTGTTTACATCATGGATCCTCTAACATTCACTGGCCCAGGAAAAGACATTCAATTCTTTGAGTCTCAGACTTCTCATCTGTGAAATGGGAAAAATATTGCCACGGAAGGATTATCGACTTTGAATAACATGGCATGTTAATGCTTTTAGAGCCATACAGGACATCTCCTGTAAGACTTCTACTCCAGGAACACTTTGAACATAGTAAGATATTTTTGAGGGTGAAATCATTGTTCTCATCTCTTCTGCCTCCTTGCTTCCATGGTCAATTACCCTAAGTATCCCTTGCACATGTTTCCAAATCCGTTACTCCTTTGCTTTGCTGGATTTGCATGATATAATGTATATTTGCATGATATTTACATGACAGGTCCTGAGTAAATCCAGATCTTTGCCTTTTCTATGTCTGCACCTGCACAACAGATCAAGACTGTAGAAAAACACACCACGAATGTGTTCCAAGCTCGAGTGCTCCAGACACATCACAGTATATATTTCATTACTATAACTCTCCTACCCTTCTCTCTCTCTCTCTCTCTCTCTCTCTCTCTCTCTCTCTCTCTCTCATTTTGTGATACTAGAGATTGAACCCAGGGACATTCTACCTCTGAGCTACACCCCCAGCTGTATTTTATTTTTTTATTGTGAAACAGGTTCTCTCACTAAATTGCTGAAGGCTTCACTAAATTGCTGAGGTTGGCATTGAACCTGCAATCCTCCCAAGTATTGGGATTACAGGTGTGTGTCACCATGCCCAGCTACTTTTCTACTCTTCTAGTATCAAATTGCTAACAATTACTCCTCTATTTCCAATCTCAGTTGGTTCCTAATCCACTGAGAAACTAGAAAATAGCAGAAGAGAACTCCAACGAGCCCACATGATGACCACGTGCACTCACTCTCTGTTATCAGTATCCTAGATGCTCTATTCATTCTCTTAATGCCAGCATGGACCTGTCATTCATGTTCATTGTTAAGGCTGCCCACTGGCTCACTAGACCCTGGCCCTGCAACTCTCTCTCTCTCTCTCTCTCTCTCTCTCTGTCTCTCTTCCCTCTCATGCATCACAGTTTTTAATTCTCTACTGGCTCTTTCTCATTAACATACATGCTGGGCTTTTATCTATCATCTTATAAAAGAAAACTAAAAAACAAAGCTCTCTTTACCTAGCTTTTCTCTTGCAGTGGCTGCCCCATTTCTCTTTTCTGTTGCAATTGAATGCCTTAAAAGGATTATTTGTACTTTCGCTGCTAATTTCTTTCCTTGTCTTCTCTCTTGAACCCATCCTGATAAAAGTTTTTGTACCAAGGACTCCATCAAATGCACTTATTATCAAGGTCACTGTATTGGACTGGGTTCTCTAGATTAACAGAATACACAAAATGAGTATATTTTAAAAAAGGGATTTATCAGATGGGCTTACAGTTTGAAGCAATGTAGTACCAGGTTCTGACTGCACGTGGAGAGTCAGAGGAACCAGTAGCTGGTCGAGCAGTCTAAGAGCTGGAGTCTTAGGATCAGAGCAACCACTAATTCAGTCCCAGTCCAAGACGTGAAGATCAGGAAGCTCTTCGGAGAAACGATGGTGAAGTTTCAGTTCCAAGAGCTGGAGGCCGAGAAGATCAAGAAGCTCTTCGGAGAAAGGCAAAGCCGGCGGCCGATGATCTCAGGCGAGAGCAGATGCGTTTTCCTCGGAAAGAGTCGCACGCATTCTACACGGCTTCTCCCTCTTTACTCTAAGTCCGCACCTATCAGAATCCTGCTGCCTACATTCAGGGCAGGGCTTTCTGTTTAATCTGCTGTTACACACCCAAAATCACATAATTTTGGGTGTGTCATGATCAGGTCAAGTTGACAACCTAGATTAACTATCACAGTCACTGATAATCTCCACATTGCTAAACCTATTGACAAATTCTCAGTCCTCATCTTTCTTGACCTGTTAGCAGATTTGATGTGGTTGGCTATTCCCTTTTCCTTGACACATTTCTTTTTTTCTTTTCTTTTTTTCCTTTTATTATTTATTTATTTATTTATATATTGCATTGTGGATTGAACTTGTTGTATTCTACCTCCAAGCTACACCCACAGCTATTTTTATTTTATAGTTCGAAACAGGGTCTTGTTAAGTTGCTGAGGGTCTTGCTAAGTTTCTAAGACTTGCCTTGAATCTGCAATCCTTTTGTTTCAGCCTTCTAACTACTGGGATTACAGGTGTGCACCACTGCACCCAGCTCTCTTGACACATTTTTAAATTTGGTTTCCAAGAATCCTATCTGTGCTTGTCCTCCTCCTCAATCACCTTAAGATGGACTCTTCTTGTCTCCCGGGACTCCTATTGTTGGGGAGGCCTGCGGCTCAGGCATGGACCTCTTTTTTTTTTTTTGTCTCTGCTCACTTCCTAGGCACACTTATATGACCCAAAGACTTTAAATACTATCTCTATGCTGATGACTCCTGAGTTTGTAAACTCATCCCAAATTCATACATTCCACTACCAACTTGACATTTCCATTTGAATATCATTCGAAATTCATGCATCTGTCCAAAACTGAGCTGACATTTTTTATTACAAATCTGATCTTCTCACGATGTTCCCCATCTGAGATTAGACATCTGAGTTTAATTTCATCATTCTCAGGCAAATCTCTTATGGTCACCAATGACTCTATTTTTTCTGTCATACCTCACGTCGAACACATCAGCAAACCCTGTTGACTAGAAATTCAAAATATTTAAGTAATATAATCCCCACTATCTTCAAAACTTTAACCCTAGTTGGAGTGACTATCACATCTTTCCTAGACAACGGAAAGTCACATAATTAGCCTCCTTGCTTCTAACCTTGCCCTCTTCAGTCCATTATCAACACAGCCATAAAATAACCTGTTAAGGGGCTGGAGGTATAGCTCAGTGATAGAGTGAATGCTTAGCATGCCTGAGGTCCTGGTTCAATCCCTAGCAATAAAATAAATAAATGCATAAATATGTCTTTCCTCTGATCAAAACCCTTCAAGGTCTATGCCTGTCCCGTAGAGAAAAGGTCAGAGTCTATGGCCATACCACCCTGAACACACCCGATCTCATCTGATCTTGGAAGCTAAGCAGGGTCGGGCCTGGTTAGTACTGGGATGGGAGAACAGGTCCAAATCCCTTCCCTTAAGGCTGTGTCCTCTGACCCCTGTGTTACCTGTCTGGCTTCCTCTCCTACCTATTTCTGTTTTGGCCACCCCTTCCAGCCCCATGCTCCTGCAACAACACCTGTGTGCCTGCACCTGTTCATCTGCACCTGTGCACCTGGAGGGCTCTCTACCTGTAGAAAGCAATGGAAAAAGCATTGACCACTGACCAGGGCTATGGCATATGCCCATCTGTGTGCGTAGAGTGTTTGAAGGAGGCAAATTGGGCTTGAACTTCCCCAGCTGCCAGCTCCAGGACTACATGTGTTAATGACCAAGTCATCCCTAGGTTCTAATAAAAACCTGGTTCTGGACCAGAGGGGTCCAGTGGTACCACAGACAGTCATTAAGTCACTAAAAACGGAGAGGTGCCTTAAAAAGAGGAAAAGAAGAAAGGTCAACCTGCAAACAAAAATTCCAAAGCACATGACCAAAACTAACACTAAGAGACTGAGTCAGCAAGATTGACAAGTAGATTATGTCGGTCTAGAAAAATTAAAAATAATAAAATCATCTTCATGTGATTTCAAAATTATTTTAAGATTCTTAGAGACACAAGAAAGTAGCATCCACAAACAACTCCGTGAAACACAAGCTGGCAGATATAACTCAAGAAGAAATGGCTAAACCCAGAAGCATCTAGAGCTCTTACATATATAAAAATACAGGTCTTGAATTAAAAAATAATCCTTCAAAAATGCAGTTAAAGGCTTAAGGAATTCAGATACTCCTGAGCATTCACCTAGATAGAACACAGGAGAATAAATAAAAAATATGAAAAATTATTTGAGGCTCCAAAACGCATCTTAAAGGGATTTGAGAATTCAAAACAGAGGTAAGCAATTTTATTTAAAAAAATCAAGCTAAGAATTTTCCAGAATCAAGCACGTGGTTTTTTAGACTAAATGTTAAATAAAAATAAACCCAAATAAAAATAAATCTAGACCCGTCACAGTGAAATTGGAAAGCTTGAAAGATAATGTGAAAACTCTTAAAAGCCAACAGAGAGATGAGGTGGATCAATAGCAAAGGAATGACAACTAGAGAACGGATTTCAACAGATGATGCTGGAAGACCATGAAGTAATATTTTTGAAATGCCAAGGAAAAGCTATCTAAGTTTAATACTTTTTACTACACTAAACCATAATTCAAGTGTGTGGATGAGATGAAGGTATCTTTAGTCCCACAAAGGCCATTAGAATGTAGTTTTTGATAGGTTAAAAGAACTCCCAAGAAATATAGTTCATCAAGAGGAAAAATAAATGGGCATGGTAGTGCATGCCTGTACTTGAGAGGCTGAGATAGGAGGATCACAGGTTCAAATTCAGCCTCAGCAATTTAGCCAGGCTCTCAGCAACCTAGTGAGACACTGTTTCCAAATAAGAAATAAAATAGGGCTGGGAGTGTAGCTTGGAGGTAGAATTCCCCTGGGTTCAATCCCAGCACCACACACACCAAAAAAAAGAAAGAATAAAAAAATAAACCAGAAGTGTGTGTGTGTGTGTGCGTGTGTGTGTGTGTGCGTGTGTGTACAGTGAGTTATATATATATTATAGTTATATAATATGTATTACATACATTGTGTATATTATATACATTGTGTATATATAGTATGCACAGTACTTGCTCTCTGTTCTGGAGCTGGGACATCCGTCTGTCCCTGCCCTTGGGCCTCAGAGCTCCGGGTTCTCAGCCTTCGGTCTTGGACTGCTACACCGCAGTCTCTCATTTCTTAGGCCTGTAGAGTCAAACTGACTTTTGCCATCTGCTTTCCTTGTTCTCCAGGTGACAGATGACGTGGTATAGGGCTTCTTGGTCTCTATCATTATGTGAACAGATTCCCATAGTAAATTCCTCCCTGCCCTCCCTCAACTGGTTCTGTTTCTCTGGAGAACTGACAATGAACGTGGAGATTCCTAAAGGGGTGTGCAACAACACATTAGTCCAGTAAAATAAAGATCGGAAATGTATTACCAAGTCTGGAAGTTAGAACTATTGGTGATTTTGGCAAAGCAGTTTCAATTGAATTAAAGCAAATCCTTATCTTCGGAGGTTGAAAAGGAACTATGCTTCTAAGAAGTTTGAATGAGATGAATGGGAAAAAGGACAATCTAGAGGTAAAGTTAAGGAAGGTCAGCGATTGCCTTACAGAACTCTGCTAACCATATTTATAGCTTGAGGGAGGACATTAGAGATCAAAGATGGGGGCAGGAATCTTTCTCTCCAGTGACATCTGGAGTCCCCACATAAACCCTGTACTTTTTCACGTGGAGCTACTCCCTTTTCCTAGAGAAATAAAGATCTCTGGACACACCTGGCTACCTGTTTACTTTTAGTACACTGCACATGAATTGATCTTCCTGTTACCTAGATGTCATTTGATGATTTTGCTTAAAAACAACAACAGCACAGAAGTCTTAACTTCTGTATTATTCTGTTTTACATTGCTGTAATAAAATAGGGTACTTAGAAAGAAAATTTATCATGCTCACAGTTTTGGAGATTCAAGGGCATTGAGCCAGCGGCTCTGTTGGGGACCACCCGGCAGATGGTAACGCAGTGGCAAGAATGTGTGGGAGAGACCACACCAGGACATACAGAGGGGCCAGGCTGGCTTTTATAACTAGCTCTGGAACAAACCTCCAGTGACACAATCACCTTATAGCAGGTACCACCTCCTATAGGAACCACCTCCTATAGGTACCACCTCCTATAGGAACCACCTCCTATAGGTACCACCGCCTCTTAACATCACCACACTGGGCCAAGCTTCAACACAGGAACCCTGGGGCTTCAAACTCTATCCAAACCATAGCAACATCCTTTTCTTTCTAGAAAATGTCCTATTGGCATACAGGGTAACTATTTTTAGTATTTCTCGTACAATGACATCCTAGCTGGCTTTGTAACCAACCGACTGCTTCCCTGATTTCCTCACGATAGTTCATATAGAGTTCTATGGGAAAATAGCTGCTATGTTTGGTATTAAAGCAAAGCCTTCATCTTGGAAAAGGAGCTGGATTGTGACGGGTGATAGACCAGAAACAACATTTCAGGGCAATCATTGCGTTGCCTTGGAGTTTCTTGAGGGAAGAATATTTAATAATGTTATCACATGCATAGCATATAAGACAGCACCTAGCACAGGGGCCACTGGATAAATGTTTGCTGAGCCAAAGATGAGATAATATCATGCACAAGGATATTTAGCTTGTGAAAGAACATCATGCATAGGGCTGATAAGGGAGCACTGTGTGGTTGAAGGTTGGGAGTGGGGTGGGGGTGGGGTTAGGACAAGGCTTGAAGGGTGAGCGAGAATCAGTGTTAAAGGTCTCCCATGCTGTCACTAGGATTTACAGTTAGCCATTTAAGGCTTTTAGACAGGGAGGTGACCCATTCAGATCTCTTTAGAAAAGTATTTCTGGCAATAGTGAAGACAATGAATTGAATCAGACAAGGGTTGAGACCAGTGAAGACACTGCTGCAAGAGACAGATAAGGGTCTGAATTTCAACTGTAGCGCTGGGGTGTGAAGGAAGGCATGAACCACCTTGAGAAAACTCAGGTGCAAAATCAACAGGAATGGTGATTACTGATGATTAAACAAGGAAGTATCAGAACTGGAATTGTTTTGGGAAGCAGGTGGAGAAAACAGATAATCAGCTTAGTCGGGGGCATGCTGAGTGAGGTGGATGTAACACTTCTAGGCAGTTTGGTTAGGAAGCAAACATTTTAGACATAAAATTAGTGCCAGTTACGGGGGCTTACTAAGCTTCAGCATTAAACACACAGCATCATCAGTGATTTAAGTATGAACCTGCTCCTGTGCCGCTGGTGATTAGGACAAAGGATCATGTTATTCATTTTCGTATCACCTGGGCAAAATACACCACCCAGTATATAAAAAGTATTTGACAACTGTGTTACCAAGTTTCAACTATAGGTCAAAAAGAGGCATATGCAGAAATTTGAAAATAATCTCCAATGGGATTGGGGTGTAGCTCAGTGGTAGAGTGCTTGCTTAGCATGTCTAAGGCCCTCAGTTTGATCCCCACCAAAAAAATTACAATAATCTCATGAAAGCATTTGGTGTTGTGTTCAAATCTGTCTTAGGAAAAAAAAAACTTTGTTAAAGTCAAATTCAGCCAAGAAACCCAATAAAATTTTATGAAAGAGGAAAAACTGTAAAAGAAACCTAAGAATAAAATCATGTTACGAATTGCCTCATTTTATTCTTTAAAATGTATTCTTACAAATTCTTTAATAAAAATGCAATTGTACTAAAATGCTAATGAGAATATTAAATTTTTCTTGTGTTCATGGATATCTAACATATAGAAGGATATGAGTCAGGATTTGGAATTCAGATTTTTGACATCAAAGAGTTGGAATGAGGCCGGGCATGGTGGCGCACGCTTGTAATCCCAGTACTTGGGAGGCTGAGACGGGAGGATCCGGGTTCGTGGCCAGCCTCAGCTACTTAGTGAGGCCCTCCGCAACTTAGTGAGACCCTGTTTCAAAATAAAGTAAAAAACTAGGGCTGGGGGTATGGCTCAGAGGTAGAATGCCCCTGGGTTCCATCCCCAGTACTGCAAAAAAAAAAAAAAAAGTTGGAATGGATAATGAACTTGAAATTTTGCAATAAGCTGGCATAGTGGTGCACACCTGTAATCCCAGATACTTAGGAGGATGAAGCAGAGGATTACAAAGGTCAGCCTGGGAAAAATAAAATAAGAAGGGCTGGGATGTAGCTCAGCTGTAGAGTGCTTGCCTAGCATGATTAGGTCCTGGGTGCAATCTTCAGTACCACCAAAAAAAAAGAAAAAAAGGAATTTGATAAATTATGTTAAATCAACCATATTGAACATACTGGACATCTTTATCAAAAGATATTCCACCTAGTATAAGATTTCTTTAAAAAAGCCCCAAATATTGGGATAATTCCATAAATATATGCGGACAAACCCTTTACTCTATTAAAAGAAAATACCAACTAAAATACCTCTGTGCCATTTTAGGTCAAATCTGAAATCTCTTAAGACTGTGGCAGTACTCTCTTATTATACATTAGCTTAAGCAATGCCTCATGGAAAAGATAAGTTCTGGTAACTGGATATTTCTGGAGTATTGAAATTACTCAATTCAGAAGAAATTGTACCCCTCTTTGAAGACTAATAGTTTTTTTGGCAGGACATTGTGTAATCCAATGTGTTAATAGAATGCTGTCTTAAAAAACAGTAAGTTCTGAATTATCCTCTTACACAAGTCCAATCACTGTAGATTCTGAGTGGGAAAGACAGAGTGGGCATTTTACTGACATTGGTTCTTATTCACTTTGAAAAATACCAATGTAGCATATCTCATGTAATATTCGTTATAAATTCACTTCTGTTGCGTTATCAACAGGACTAAAATCCCTCCATTGTATCCAAATACCAAGCCACTTTCTTTTCTTCTATCAATATTTAAGAAGTACTATGATTGGCTCTATTCTAGGAAATAATTTTTGGTTTCCTTCTATAGGATGGCTATGAAAATTAATTACTATGTCCCATAGATACTTGATTTTTATAAAAAAATTTCCACAATTAAGGAATGTTTCTTCTCCAATATCTTAAACAGGTAAATTTATACATAATAACTATATCATTAGTGTCAATAATGGAATTTAAAAAAAACACAGAAGGTATGAACATCTATTAAGACATGTTGTACTTGGAGTGGTCTTCTATGAGGAAATGTAGGAAAATTAAACCCAAAATTTTAAGCATTCTTTTTCATAAATAAACCAAATGATTGTAAGGTTGGTGGTGTAGCTCAGTGGTAAAATGCTTGCTTAGCACGTGTGAGACCCAGGGTTCAACCCCCAGTACCACAAAAATAAAATATATAAACCGAATGATTTAACATTTATCTTCCTTTAGCTTTTTCCCTTAAGTTTGTTACTTCAGGATATCTTAGCACCTACTAGTGATTTCCTTAATTCAATATGGAGTCTCATATTGAAGTCTCATATATTATTTTCCTGCAAATGTCAAAGAGAAATCAAGTTCCTCTTCTTCCCCCTGAAAACTAAGATTGCATTTAATCCACAAGTCCCAACACATAAGCGGAATAGAAGGGTAAAATCATATTGGTGAATCTGATGTTTTAATTTCAGGCGTTGATTTAAACTTTTGTGCTTACGTCTGGGAAAACTAAATCCTTTAAAAGAACTTCAAACTCATTGTAAAACCCCGATCGATGTTTGCATCACATCTGGCAATAATGAAGACAAATTAACAATAAGATTTCGAAAATCTGGCAGTATGATAAAGCCAAAGCATACAAAATCACTTCTCTGTTCTTAGTCACTGGTGGTCCAAGGAAGGATCAACTTCCTGTCTTGGACTCTGGCGTCTAAATTAAAGGAGGAAAATCTTACTGCAATCTGGGTTCAGGCTCCTGGCTCACAAACAACAAAGGTCTAAACCCACTAAGCAGGAAAACTTTACCTCCAACACATCCTCTGAGAAGAATCTGTTTTTCCAATAGCTGCTTTCAATTTAGTTCAAAGAACTGACAATGGCATACATTCACACCTTCCAGTTTAGTAGATTTTTAAAGCTTAACATGCTATATTAACTCCTTTCATGCCATTTTAATTTGTCTTGAGCACGGTTTTCTTTAAACTACACATAAAAACAAGGATTTACTGAAGAAAAAAAAGTCCGCTTTTATCACCTGAATTATTAAACTCAGTACATTTATCCCACTTAATTACTTTAAACTAGGTCGCCTAGTTTTGGAAATATGATTATATTCATTCTTCTGTGTATATAGTCCTATCATGTAACTACATTTTCACTTAATACTATTTAAAACAAATGTTTTGTTTCAGTAACAGATTCAAGACTTAGTTTTTGACAAGTAGAGCAGGAATGACAAAATTTGGAAAATGTTTTGTTAATTCTTAAAGGACGCTGAAGCATAGCTTAGAAGTACCATTTATATACAAACTGCTCATCCAGCAGAAAAACAAAAAGAACAGAAAAGAATTCTACCAGCATCCTCTTATGACCTGGTGCAGTGGATGAAAATTCACTCCTACTATAGCCCTTTTAGCAGAAGAAACGGGCAATCAACTACTCCCTGGTTATAATACAATGGACAGTAAATGTGAAGGTATCTGGATACGGATAAGGCATTAGACCACATAAGGCATTACTGTAATTAAGAAAACATAGATTGAGCAGTACTGTAAGCACTGTAAGCAATTGTAAGCAATGGTTATTGTACTAGATTACACCAGACTATAACACATCTTTTTTTGTTTGTTTGTATAACTAGACATAAATTAATATACCTCAAATCTTTATAGTTCCTTCTCATTTACAGTGAGTTTTCACATGTACCAATGTGTTTTAAGTCTGTATTACCACAATCCTGGGAGGCAGGCAGAATGGTCATTTTTGCTTTTACTTTAATAGGCTAAATATAATTTTCATCAATCTGAGACATGATAATATGAACTAAATAAGTTTAAAGTGTGTTGAAAACTATAAAAACTATTACTGTATAAATGGGGTGTGGCATCAAAATGACACGTTTTATTAAATGTAATGTGCAAAATAAAATGAAGTGACCTGTATTCAAAAAAGGTACAAGACGGGAATTATTTAAAAGGCTTTAGTACTCATTTTCAATAAAACGAAATCTGGCATTATAAAAATACATAAAATAGTGATGGATTTATACCATTAATTTACATAAGATACTTTTTGCATAAAACACAGTTATAAAATACTTTAAAAGGTATTTTTATATGAAAGTTACTCCCAGTATAAAATTTTTATAACTTTTTGTAATTTGGGTTCATCTATATAAATAAGGCATTCTATCCTTTTAAAATTCACAACTCCATTTAAAAACATAGGGTTCTTTCTCTTTTAAATAAAAGTCCACTTGAGGTAGTATGTTAAAGCTTTTCTTTGGTCCCATTCAGTCTATGTGTCCAAATCATAAGACTGAAAATTTGGAGTCCTGTAGTTTTCTAAGGTCTGTTTATAAGTACATGTGTGACTTTCTTCCTGAAAATCTGTCCTTTCTTTCTCCTCTTCCTCTGAATCAGAGTCCAAGTCAGGGGAAGAAGGGACTTTCAACTGCAAGGCTGTGGGCTGACAATCTGACGGCTGTCCAAAGCTTGAAAAGGCATCGAGGTGCGGTCTCCTCAGAGGCTTTCCAAATGTCCCTGAAAGAAAAAGAATCCCTTGAGCACGAGTCCTTTTGCTAGCATGGAAATCGATAAGATGCACCGCAAATGAACAAGCATCTTGCCCCTCAGACATGAATAACCTTTTCGTACAAGTCCACATAATGGAACTCTGGTGTATGTACATCCGGGCTATGGTCAGAGAATTTATAGGTCTGCACTGCTTCGTGTGTATCTGCTGACTGCATTCATTCTTTAGCATTTCTTCTGACCTACACTAATATTCATCGCTGCACAATGATGTTCCTCAAGGTCACCGATACAAGTTCCCCACATCCTCTCTTCAGTACTTGGGAGCACACGATTCTCCATGAAGGGCATTTGGCTAATAGCATGGAAGTGAACTGTGTCTGAATATAGCAAGTTTCTTTCAAAATAATCCTTGTCTTGCCCTTTCTTCTTTTTCATTTTTTCACGAAGGAATATAAATTATACTGTGACCAAACATAAAAATTTCTTAAAAGCTGGGAAAAATATTTAAAAATTCTACTTTGAAAAAAGAAAGGCAAATTGTAGCTCATCTTCCCATACTGCTCCGTTTAGTGAAAAGAGGATCACAGTTCTTGTGTCCCATTGTACCCATGCATTAGACAAAAAAATACCATCTAATCTGGGTGTCAGCGGGTGTCCAACAACACCAGCTTGGGCCTCAAGGCTCTGTGGCCTCCTGTGCCAAAGGTAGCCTGACTTGTCTGACGGAGCAGCGGCTGCTAGGTAGGATGCTGTTTTCCACCCTTCTACGGAGGGTTCAGTTAGGAGCCACCAGACATACCAAACCACAATCATGCAGAGCACACAGCTCCACCCCAAAGGCTGCCGGAGCCCAAAACCACTTTTTCCACATGGCTGACAAGCTCAGCTCCTAAGTCATTCCCCAAACTCTTGTCTTTGAGATGCCACACACAGCGTTACCCAGGGAGCCGCCAAGGCTTAGTTATAGATTAAGTACATAATCAAGTAAGATCCCCTCCTCTGACTTCACATTTAGAAACGTAGACACGAGCTAGTCACTTATCATGGGAAGCGCATTAGGAAAAAAACCCACTTTTCACCAGTTTGGCATTCAAAGGTCTTGCTGCTCTCCCACACGTAACTTGGACCAGGGGGCTGGAAACAGGGCACCTCATCACTGAATAAACTCACCCATGAAAGAATTACTTGAAGTAACCGAGGCTGGCTCTGGGCTTGTACTAAAATCGACAGAGGACTTGTTCAGACACAAGCTTTTCAGGGTGGGTCCTTCATTCTGAGAGTGGCCGGAGTTCATTTGTTTCCGCGTATGGGAAGGCCAGCCTAGGTTGCTGAAGCTCCGCTCGCAGGACTCTTCTGAGGGGTGAGAACACGGGTAGCACTCCTTTTTCTTCATGTAGTTGGGCTCGTAGTGGTCCATCAGAGCTGTTCTTGGGTCAGGATTGCAACCTTTTAAATTGGGGATCCGCATCAGAAGGAGATACAGTTAGCAATACTAGAAATTTCTCTAAGAAAACAGAATAGTACTTAAGCAAGAAAACCACACACCTGCATGATAGGCTTCGAAAGGATCTGGGCCATACACGTTTCCCTTCAAATACGTGGGGCCCGAAGGTCCCAGGAAGGGACAGAGAAACGGATCCATGGCGGCCTCCACCTCAGCTTCACTGCTATTGTCAATAGGACAGGTCCCTTTAAAACACAAACCTGAGTCACTGAACCAATTCTACTCCAGCTTTTCCATATTTTCAGGAGAAAGTTTGACTAGAACATGAAATAAAAGAAAAACCTACATACATTTATAATTTATTTTTCCCCCAATTTATCAAGGCCTATGGGTTAGTAACTGAGAAAATCTGGGGCAGCTCACTAAAGGAGGACTTGATTAACTGTTGAGCTGGGAGTGTCAGCTTTGTCTATGGCCTCGTCTGGTTTCCAAGGGAAACGATCTGTGTGCGGCTCCTGTAGCCACAGCAGCAAAGGTTTTAGACCACAGCCATCAGCACTGTTCCCTTTGCCTACAAAATACCACAGATGGCCAAAATCAGGGACTGGCATTTGACCAATGACCTGCTAGTGTCCAGCTCAAAGATGAGTTCAGCCAAAAAAAAAAAAAAAAAAAAAATCACCTCCCGGGTAGTTGAACCAAATAACGCAGAAATGATATGCCGGGAAGTAGCGGACACAGCAGTCCAAAGGTAAGTAATACTGTGAAGGTTAGCGCCTCCCTGATGGGCCACAGGCCTGGGAGAGAGACGGTAAGCAGAGGGAGGGGGGTGGTGGTCTGCCGGAGAAGCAGACACGAAGAATGTGACTTAGCAAGGCAGGGAGTCTAGATCCGCACCGGGAGCAGACCCACCTCCGGGCCCCGCATCCAGGCGGCTTGCCATATGCTCCCGCCCCGTCCCTTTAGGTTTTCACAAGTGTCCTGTAACCCTACTCGAGTTGAGTCTCTGCTCTTTGCCACCAAACGGGTCTATCGAGAATACTCACTGTAATGCTCAGATCTTCTTCTATCTCTACACCTGCTATCACTGCCTTGCCGAGCACTTTGGTGAGTTTTTAGTAATTGTTTGTCTCCCCCTGGCTAAATTGCAAAATTGAAAACAAATATACTTTCCTCCCAACTAGGAAGTCTGGCATAGAGCAAATACTCAATAAATGCCTGTGGTAAAAGATGGTAAAATGTTTGAAAATAACACCAACAGCTTCCACTTGGTGAGTCTTTGGTATGCGCCAAACACTGTGTAGTTTTCCATTTTTGAAAACCACCCAGCCAGAAAGTACTAGAACTGCCTGACATACACAGGTCTTGTACCAAGCCTGCTCCTGTAATACGCTGTCTCCATCACTCTCCTCCAAACCATAGCGCATCTAAAGCAAGGGTCAGACTCTCACAGAATAACTTTAAATCATTTGACTTTTGAGATCATACATGAAACTACTTAAATGACATTCAGGGCCAAAGGACATTTGCAATGTCAAGGAAACATTGCATTGCATGGAGAATTAAATTTTATTTAACCTACTCGTCTTTTGTCAGAAACAAAGACTCTTTTCTAATATTTAAGAGAAGGACATAAAACTATATAATTTCAGGTTTGCTAGTGATCTTGGGCCAGATCCTAACCATCATTGTATCAACTTTTTTTTTGTGAAAATCACTCTTACATCTAAGTAATATGATCCATATGATTTCATATCATTCATACCATTTCTAAACTGCCAGTACCCAAGGTCATTTTAAACACTCACCAGTACTGTCGTGCTGTGGTAGAAAGAATCCACCTCCTGTAGAAGTAACGAACTGGTGATGGCTTCCACTTTCAGAGGAGATATACCCATCCTGTCTGTCGGCTAACGTTCCCTGGGACGACAAATAACTAGGGATATCTGCAGGCAAGTTGGTCTCATCTGTAAATAACAGCATTCCATCAGCCAAGAATGATCATCATTTCCCACAGGCACCCAGATGAACAGTATAGACCGCTTTGGTCTCTGTACAGATCAAATATGGGAAGATCTACTCTGGCAAAACCACCCCGATGGGCAGTATTTGGCAAAGGCAAATCAGGGCTTTGCTGCTCTGGAAGTGTGAACTGATTTTCTATTTTATCACCCACTGGACGTACCTCCCAAATTTCAAAAACAAATGTTGAAAAAGCTAACAGCTCAAGGAGCTTTCACAGGATAGTGTCTAAGCCCTTCAATGAACTTGACTTCATCAATCTCTGAATTTGTACATACTAGTCAAATCATAGCCCCTTCTTCACTAATAACTAAAATCCCAGCCGGGCATGGTGGAGCACACCTGTAATCACAGTACTTGGAGGCTGAGACGGGAGGGTTGCAGGTTGAAGACCAGACTCAGTAATTTACTGAGACCCTGTTTCAAAATAAGAAGGGCTGGGGGTATAGCTCAGAGGTAGAATGCCTCTGGGTTCAATCACCAGTACCAAAAAACCCCCCTAAAATCCTACTTATACAAATGCATACAGGATATAACCATGTAACTACTGTGGAGAGCAAATTACTGCAGAGAGTAGAACTTGTTACTCAAGGGCTGTTCCTGCTTCTCCAGCACCAAGTTGTGAAGAAGTTAGACTCTGTTACTCTCTGATTTGGATTTTCTCACAGCCAACAGGAAATCCTGATGAGGCTTTAACAAAAAGTATTAATCTTTAAACATCAGCTTTATTTCAGGCCGAGTGTTATTTCTAGCTAACCATATTTCTGCAACTTGAAACAAATGAGTCACCCTCCTGAGATGGGTTGGAGTGGGAGACACACACTCTAGAAGAAAATGACTGCAGAACCACACACACACATGACCACCGCATCCCATGCCAAGCTTCTGTTTACACACCTGTGTTGGTGATGCTGCAGTCCTCGTTCCTCTGCCTTGTGTGGTATATGATGACCACCCACACGAGAGACGTGCCCACCACACAGCAAACCACAGCTATGATCACAACGCCCACGGTGGCCCATCCGTCATCGTCCAACGACGGGGCGGTCATCTGAGGGGAGTCGCAGGTAGGAGCAGGGATCACGCTGAGACGCACGTTGCCCCTCTCGGTGCCAAGGGTGTTGGACATTTCACACGTGTATTTCCCAGCATCGCTGACATCTGAGTCCACAATAATCAGCAGCTGATTGCCTGCTGCAAAAAAGTGCCTTTCGGTCACCACCAAAGGGCTGTCATCCTTGGTCCAGTTCAGCCTGGGGGGAGGGCTGCCCCCTGCGATGCACTGCAGAACGGCTGTTTCGCCCTTAGTTACAGTTCGGTCTAACAGAGGCCGCAAGAAGGATGGTGTTTCTGAAATGACAAGTTATGTTTTCAATTTCCTAAATGAAACCTAGTTTCCATACCATAAGACCTAGCACTTTATTCAAGTTGCAGCCTAAAATCTCATGTTCCCACAACGTACTGGATATACTTCTTTAAGAGCCTAAAAACAACACACCCTTTGGTATTTCATTTTTCTCCTGTCATTTACTCATAACACCCATTACGGAGGATACTTGTGATTTTTTTTTTAATCTCAATCTCCCTCACTCTTGTCAAGGTTAGGAAATTGATGGTGGGGGATAAAATATTTAAAAAAATAGAAAATGTATAAAAAAAAGCACGAGTGTGTTGACAGATGAAAAAAATCAGAATGCTTACATTTTTAAAGTGAAACTTTCCAGTGCCAGATGCCATGTCTATTCTAAAATTCAGACAATTTACTTTTGTTTGGTATCTTAATAGGTTACTTTAACTTGACTTTCAAAGATACATGAATGATAAATGAGGTCACAATTCTTAAAAAAAATCATTTGTTTAGGGAAAAGACAAAAAGAACCCAGATTTCCAGAATGGCATGGGAGGCTGAGAAGAGAGAACAGGTCCTTCCCAGTTTCCTCCTCCATATTTTTTCTTATATGTTCTTTATAGTGTTGAGACTGTTGAGACTACATGATCTGCAGAGTAGCACAGGAGCCCCTGCAGCAAGGGAAGGCATGGAAGCTTTGACTTTTCCTGTCTCCTTGGGGCGGAGGGGAGAATTCATCTCCCTGGCCGCTGACTTGAAGGTGTAATGCGCTCCCTGACTTCAAAGCTTCCAAGAAGCCATCTGTTCTTTCTAGGAAAGGGCAGTGCCCTGTGGAGTTTCATCTCTCCCCCTCAGGACTTCTAGCACTTAGAGATCTGGATGAGCCAGTATCTTCAAGGCTCAGCAATACAGGGAGTCTTAGGAAATCCTCTTACCTAACACAGTCAGAGTCGCGTTTGCAGAAATGCTTCCTGCGCTGTTCTGAGCCGTGCAGCTGTACACCCCGATGTCCTCTATCTTCACGTTCACGATGAAGAACACGTCATCCTCGGGCATCACGTGCATGCGTCTCTCCCTCGCGGCTGGGAAGTCTGTGCCCCCATCCTTCTGCCAGGCTATCTGCGGGGCAGGGTGTCCCACGGCGGCGCACTCCAAGCGCGCCATGGCCCCAGCACGGATGGTGAGGTCCATGGGGGTCTTGGTGAACGAGGGAAGCACTGAAATCCGAAAGCAATGCAGCCGTGAGTGCGATGGTGTTTCCGGGGTTTGCTTCTATCCCCAACCCCCTTCAATAGTGACAAATGTTCCTCACAATCATAAGGCAGGGTTACTTCTAATTTTAAGACAAAATTGAAATAGAGAAATGAAGTAACTCACCCTGGGTCTCACGTGCAGAAATGGCTGGCATCAGGATGAAACATGGGGTCCTCTGACCCTCACAATGAAGGTCTGCCTGCTATTTTCTGGCCACATTTTAGTTGACTCAAGAACTAACTATGAGATCTTGGGTAAATCAGTTAATCTCTTCGGACCCTGGCCATTCACTTTATCTACTTTTTTCTGAAGTTCCTCCCAGAGGCCCTAACATTTTATGACTTCAGATATGTGTTGTCCTACAATTTAAATTCAAAACTGAGGTATGTGCCAGGCCTCATCCATAACTTGATGAATGAATGCATTAGTGAATCATATTGAAATCCCCTACCATGCAGATACAAATGGTTAGATGATAAAGTGGGAAGGATCCTGTTGCGAAATTGTATGCCTGCTACCCAAAGCAAATGACGATACAGGTGTGTGTGTGTGTGTGTGTGTGTGTGTGTGTGTGTGGTACTGGGGGATTGAACCCAGAGGGGCGTTCTATCTCTGAGCTACACCCCCAGGCCTATTTTATTTTTTATTTTGAAACAGAGTCACAGTACGTTATGGAGGGCCTCACTAAATTGCTGAGGCTGGCTGCAAACCTGCGATCCTCCTGTCTCAGCCTCCCAAGTACTGGAATTACAGGCATGCGCCACCACGCCTGGCTGATACGTTTTTATTAAAGATAGCTAACATTAACTGCATTTACTGAGCACTTGCTGGATTCTAAGACATTCTGCTAAGTCCTTTACACACATTATTAGATGCTAGTATCCCTAATTGAAAAATGTGAGCCGGGTGTGGTGGTGCACGCTTGTAATCCCAGTACTTTGGGAGGCGGAGACCAGAGGATCCGGGTTCGCGGCCAGCCTCAGCTCTCTCACTCTCTCTCTCCCTGTCTCTCTTTCTCTCTCTCTCTCTCTCTCCTTAGTGAGGCCCTCCGCAACTTCATGAGACCCAGTTTCAAAATAAAGCATAAAAAATAGGGCCGGGGGCGTAGCACGGAGGTAAAATGCCCCTGCATTCAATCCCCGGTACCGCACACACACACAAAAAAAATGTGGAAACAGAGCTACAGAGAGGCTAAGTACCTTGCTGAGAGTTACACAGCTATAAGCAGGACTGACAGGATTCACATCCAGATTTGAGTTGAAGGCTACATGCTTTAACAACATACTCTGTGGCCTTCCACATCAGAAGAGTAGATTGTAAACTCCCACAGAGTAAATCATGTCTGGTCCGTCCCACCACATGGAGTGAGGTGTCTTCAACACAGAAATTGCTGACTTAAGTATACATAACAAAGAATCTTAGTTTTCTGGCCTAAGAGGTGCAGAAAGGAAGGATGAAGTGGGACAGAAAGCACGGGGTTAAGGATGAAGGAGGAAGGAGAAAATCAGCACTTTCAGTTTCTAAAAGTTGTCTTCAAATGCAAAAGGAAAAGTAGGATCACATACTATTCACAGTAAGCTTGGCCTTGACAGAGTAGGAGGAACCGAAGTGATTGGAGATGACACACTGGTATTTCCCTTCGCTGGCAAATTCCACATTGCGCAGCCGAAGAATGGTGGTATACTCCATCACCTCACCACCCTGGGCCCGGAGGTGTGCATAATTTTCCATCTCGGCATCGTGCAGGAGTTCATTGTCTTTTTTCCAAGCAAAAGTCATGGGGGAATCACTGCTGCTAGCAGCTGAGCAGATAAAACTCAAATTGGAGCCTTTTATTGCCGACTGTGTTTCTGGCTGAACCGTGATCTGGGGTTTGGGAAAATCATCTGTTGGAAATGGAGAGGAGGAAACAATATTATGTGAAGGCTCGAGAGTCCAAATGCTACTCGAATGTGAACACCGAGAAACGCAGAACAAACAGCAGCTTAGGTTTGACCCTGTGTGCATGTTTTGTAGATGGCAGAGCGGTCCCGGTGCTGAAGTAAGAGCCTGGGAGAGTGTCTATAAAGCAATCCATTCATGTCACATGGAGACAGAGGCTGATTTGCCCGTCGTTAGTACCTGAGAGAAGACGATTATCCCGACACTATTAGGAAACCCAGTTTATTCCAGACACCTTGTGCTTTGTGTAAACGTAAAGAAAGCCGTTAAGAAGGCACATTAGAATGGCAGTGATCAAAAAGTCAAACAACCATAAATGCTGGCGAGAATGTAGGGAAATAGGAATTCTTCTATACTATTGGTGGGACTGCAAATTAGTGCAGCTGCTATAGAGATCAGTGTGGAGGTTCCTCCGAAAACTGCGAGTGGATCCACCACATGATCCAGTTATACCACTCCTGGGTATCTTTCCAACAGAATGAAAATCGGAATATTATAGTGATACATGCATATCCATGTTTATAGCAGCACAATTCACAATAGCCAAATCATGGTACCAGCCTAAGTGTCCATCAACAGATGAATGGATTAAAAAATTATGGGATATACACACAGTGGAATTCTACTCAGCAATAAAAAAGAACAAAATTACGTCATCTGCAGGTAAATGGATGGGCCTGGAGAACATTATGTTAAGTGAGATTAGCTAGTCAGAGACAGTGAAGAATCAGATTTCTTTCACATGTGGAAACTAGGGAGTAATCGGGATACAAGAGGGACTTTAGATAAAGGAGGAGGAAGTCCAGTGGAGTGATGAAGGTGGTCTAGGGGAAGGAGGTGTGTGTGGCGGGGAATCAATGAAGGAATCATTTCCATTGACATTATCTCAATATCATGTATGGGGAAGGGGAGGGAGTGGGAAGGGAGCCAGGGGGAGGCACACTAAGTGCTGTGTGCATGTATGTCTCTATCACTCTGAACTTCATTATCATGTGAAACTACAATGCACCAATGAAAGTATTTTTTTAAAAAAAGACGTCACAAGGGAAATTAGACAATGGTTAAAACTGATGCAGCAGGATCACTATAGTTGACGGCAATTAAGTGATTATTTCCAAAGAATCAGTGGAGAGGACTTTTAATGTTCCCAATGCAAAGAAATGACGTTTGTCTAAGTTGATAAATATGCCAGTTACCCTAATCTGATCATTACACAATGGATTCATGTATTGAAGTGTCACACTATACCCCATAAATATGTATAATTATTCTGTATCAATTAAAATAAAAGCATTTTAGGAAGGAAAGAAGGAAGGAATAAAGAAACTTCCAGGCTCATGGGCCATCTCTGAATGCTACTATCAGGAACTGTAATTTTTCTGATGTTCTCCACAAATAAGGAACGGCAAAAATTAAGGAAGCAAAGACCAATCATAATCAATCAGTGTCATCGAAGACATTAATTAACACCCCACCTACCCAAAACAGTCAATATTAAAAGCAGTAATTTAGGTAAAGAAAGATGAAAGAAAGAAGGAAAGAGCGAGGAGAGGAGAAGAGAAGGGAGGGGACGGGAGGGGAGGGGAGGAGAGGAGGAAGATGCTGTAGTGAATGAAAGAGCATCTGCAAGTATAAACTGTAAGGCCCTGGCTCTGGCCTGAGCCGAGAGCAGCCAATCAATCACACTACTGTGTCGCCCTGTCAAAGCTACATTATAATTAGAGCTGAGCAACTCTTTCATTCTAAGCAGTTATTTTTAGTTCTCTCTTAACTTTTTGGAAAAGTTACCTTTGTTGAACTTCAGCTTCTCAGAGATGGTCTAAACCCAGAAGGAAACATCTCAGATCTACTAACATTTATTATTTGGGTGATCTGAACACAATAACCTTGTATGTTTGTGAAGTGAGCATGGGGGATGCTCTGAGAACTCCAAAGCTGCTCATTTTTAATGCTATGTCTCCATATTGTAAACAAGATAGTTTCTTCCTTTGTGCGATTAGTTGAAATTCTCATCTGATGAATCAGTGTTCAGACTCACAACAGAGGGGGTTTAAAAAACTATAAATAATATATATGTATTTTGTTTCAAAGTAATAGGGAGTTTATATCTTGGGACTAGAGAACTGTGAAGCAAAACCATGGGAAAGGAATGGCTCAGGCCTTTATAGATTGATGCCAAAAGCTTATTCAGATCCAAAAGCTACAGCAAGAGGTTTTATTTCCAGAAACTGCTGGCACTGTTCAATGCTGCAACCTAAAAAAATATATTGTAGGCAAAGCAGTGTTGAGTAGATTTTCAAATGCCAGTATAAAATATGGTTCTGTAGTATCTTCACACACATGCTTAAATTTAAGTAAATTTTGATTTCATGTTTTGTACACACATCTATTTTTTTTAAAGGTTTCCCTGGTGACTAACAGTAAATAGCAGTATAGAAAACTGCATCAAAGATGGAAACGTTATTTTTTTAACCTATTACTAACTAGCTACATGAACTTTTTGGGTAACCAGACTTCTAATGCTGAGATTCTTGGGTGCTAAAACAATAGACCTTCCTTAGAATTATTTACAATAAATTCAAACTTGCTATTATTTGTAATGCTTCATCCATCAATAGTTAATTTCTCAGCAGCCCATCAAGCCTCAGCTTCTTAATTTTCTCTTTCCTACAAGCTTCTCAACAAGTTCTACAGTTGAGAAACTTCCAGACTCATGGACCATCTTTGAAAGCTACTATTGGGAACTGCAATATTTTCCATGTTCTCCAGAAATAAGGAACAGCCAAATTAAGAAAGCAAGCATCGAAGCTGGGCATGGTGGCACACGCTTGTAGTCTCAGTACTTGGGAGGCTGAGACCAGAGGATCCGGGTTCATGGCCAGGCTCAACTACTTAGTGAGGCCTCCGCAACTTAGTGAGACACTGTTTCAAAATAAAGAATAAAAAATAGGGCTGGGGGTGTAGCTCGGAGGTAGAATGCCCCTGGGTTCAATCCCCAGTACCGCAAAAAAACAAAAAGAAAGCACACATCGATTGTAATAATCAATACCAAAGACTGCAATAAACATTTCATCTACCAAAAACAGAACTAATATTAAACAGAAGTAACAGAGACTCCACCTCACGGATGCAGACACTAAGATTTCGGGAATTTGAGTGAAGTAGAAGGGCTGGGACTATCATTCAGTTCCCTCAAGATCCAATTTCATTCTCTTTCCACCCAACCATCCCACTGCCAAAACAAAGATGAAGAAATCTTAGAAAACTCTCTTTCCCATCTGTAAAATTAGAACCATCAGCAAACTATAGCTCCATTTTTGTCTACCTTAGCAGAAATAAAAGCTTTATTAAGAGAATATAAATCTATTCAAAACTGTTATTTGGACAAACGGGAGGGAAAAAAAAGAAGAATGAATAAAAATCAAGGGCTATACTTATACTCACCACACACAAAGCCATCTGGGCTAACAGCAAAAATACTTCTTCCTTTTAGTGGCTGAGGATGGGCACAACTGGCATTTACAAAGCTCTGAAAGTGGTTCTCCGCCACCCACTGTGGGAGCCATTTTAGCTGGCAATCACACAAAAGGCTTGATGTATTTAGATGCCTGAGGAGAGTAATTACATTCAATTTGTTTTGTATGAAATGCAGATTTCTACAAGCAAATTAAAGTTAAGTAAATATTAACAAAGCAATGAATTTGGAAACCCAATACATACATCCCATGTTATAAATATTCTATAGCCCATCTTAAAATGCAAGAAGTATATCCAGCCTGGTTTCTGGTCATTGTTGTTCTTATTGTCCCTACTAACTAAAGAAGTGCTGATATAACAAAATTCCTGACTATAAAAAAAAATGCTACTATATTTAGGTACCATACTATATTTGGTCCCAGGAATTTAAGTTGCAAATTCAAAACAGAAAGAAAAAGAAACTCCTCGCTGCCACAGCAGGAACATATAATCAATTCCTTTTGTTTTCTGGTATAAGAAGTGATGTACGGATGTGCTAGACACTTTTTATTGACACTGAGTCTAGGATGGCACCAATACGACAGTTCTCCCTCTACGCTTTATTTACTGCTCTTGGAAGGAAAAGGAAAGCTTACAGTTGCTGGAGCTTCTTCATTTGTGAAAACGCATTGCCTTGTAGAGACATGATTGCATTGTCGCTCAGGTCTCTGAAAAAGAGCCAAATCAAACACATCAGAACAAACTGGTCTTTGGGCAAAGTCTGGGCCACACGGCCCACCCCCTTCACCAAGCAAATACTCCGTGCATTGAAATGCACGGACAGGGCAACGCCAGAAGAGTCCATTACAAAGCCTGGGTTGAGGAATGAGGGATATTTGTATCAGAGACGGGTTCTGTTACGGTAAGAGATTGTCACTTTCCGTCACCACTTACAGGTTAACTCCTAAGGGCCTGAGCTGTTCTACCATAGTAGTGTATTTCTCATTGTTCAAATTAGTAACTATTAGTTAACATTTATTTATTTAGTTAGTTATTTTGTGGTACTGGGGATTGAACCCAGGAGCACTCTACCTCTGAGCTACACCCCCAGCCCTATTTTATTTTTTATTTTGAAACAGGGTCTTACTAAGTTGCTGAGGGCTTCTCTAAGTTGCTGAGGCTGGCCTCGAACCTGCAATCCTCCTGTCTCAGCCTCCCAAAGTACTGGAATTACAGGAGTGTGCCACTGAGCATGGCTATTAATTAATTTTAAATACACACACACAAAATTCCTAACTATGCATTTAAGAAACATCGTTTATAGAACACTTCCTATGACATGTACTGTTAAGTTTATTTCCATATATTATTGCATTTATTCCTAGAGCAACCCACAAGAAGATGGCCTAACCAGCCTAATTCTGCCACACACAACTCACTAATATAAAGGCAGTAAGATGTTCAGACAAGATGTACTTATTAAAGCCAACACACCAGGTAGGACATTTATAAAATGAGACAACATTCTGGGCTGGTTTTATTAATTTAACTAGTACAGCTTGAATTAAAGCATTAGCCACACTGATTTTTACTGTTTTTCTTTACAGAAATCTGACTATACAAAAGGCATTTTGAAGGAGACAAGTGGTCACAGAAGACAAAGATCGAAGGTGCCAGACACAGCTAGGGAAAGAGGCTAGGAGTCAAGGAAGGTTAAAGAAAATGAAGCTGAGGTTAATACTCCAGTGATCCACTAATTCCACTTTCCCAGAAATGGACTGGGCCAGATGACAAATGCTTTTGGCTAGTTTTCCTTTGAAAATAATCTGTTTCAGTAAGTCCAGCAATCCTGGCCCGCCCTTCCAAAACTCAGCTTAGCAGAATCATTCTACAATTTTTCCCTGCCTCCTTGTCAGCAGGGCTAGCAATCCAAATCTCTCTCAGACTAACTGCTACAGTCAAATGATGGCCACAAGGTGGTTTAGAGATAACACTGAAATCTTTCCTTTCAATACACAGTCCAGTATTAAAACTTTTGACTATGCACCTTCCTTAATAGAGAAGACGTATCATATATCACATTGCCGTTTTACTGTAAAGGTATACCCATGGGTAAAAGCAGCTGGTTGGTTCAGTTAGTCAAAACTTAGTCACAGGCAGGTTTGGATTTCTCTCAAGGCTGGCCAGCTTTCCTCTTCTAGTGGCTGGAAATCCTGAACCCCTAAATCTCATTTAACAAATATGTGCCAGGGAATTCCTGAATAGGGACAGAGATTGGGTGGGCAGAGGCTAGAGGGATACAGGGACTCCAGGAACTCAGAGGCAGCCCTGCCCTGAACAAGTCCTCCTCTGCCAGTCGCTAAGCCATGGGTCAGTAACATGGGAGAATGGGGGAGGTGTTATACAGTTTGTATATTAAGCAACAGCAACAAAATTCTCAAAATGGTGTTAAAACCCTCCAGTGTTACTCTTTAGGATTGTAGGGCACTGTCCTTTTCATCTTTAAAATTCAACTCATCTTAACTGTCCAGTGGAATCAATGAACCATCAGGGCCTCCACTTAAAAACAATGGCTACTGAATAATATTCTTGTAAGGGTTAAATGAGACTATATAGAAATACCTGGTATAAGGCCCAGCATGTAGTAAATAAGATGTGGTAGGGTTTGTTTTTAATTAGATATATATCACTACTTGAGAAAAACAATGAAGTATAACAATGTCCTTAAAGGTGTAAGAAAACAAACATAAACTAGTAGATAGGTAGATAAATAGGTAGGCAAATAGGCAGGCAGATAGATTAATGGATGGATGGGTGATAGGTAGATGTATAAATACATTAAGTAGTGGGAGAATGCCAACCGGATTGTATTCTAGTTTGTTTTATCTTTCAAGACACATGAATAGATAAAATCCCTAGAATAATTTTAGGGTAACTAAATTCCAGCTACTCACAGATGTTCTAATGCATCCAAACCAGTAAAGGCCTTTTTGGTAATAGATCGAATCCGGTTTCCCTGGAGTATTCTAGGGGGAAAAATAACATTGGAATAGTTAATGCAAAAAGTCACTGGGGATGGGACGCTCATAAAAAGAATTGTTTTCTTAAATCTTTATGAACAGTTCTATTTTCTTCCACTAAGACATACATCTTGTAAAAATGTATCCATTGCATGTATTTCAATAATAGAGGTCAACGTGGTTTTCAAAGCATTCAACAGAGAACCCTACAAAAACAGGTATTTAAGAGGTCGCACCTTGATGGTGACATTAATGTGTTCTTCTTCAAAGTCTTTAGAAATTGGTAGAAACTTTATTTCAAGGAAATTATTTCAGATAAGGCAACCAATAGTAGAGATTTTCTCCTTCGCCTCATCTCTGTGGATACCTTCATTGTCAGCTTCAAATAAAATTTGGTCATCTGTAAGACCATTTTATGGCTAAATATAAAACGTTTTTATCCTGTATCTTTGGAACCTACTGCAGTATTATCAATGGATACTGGATCACTTCACTGGAAAATTCCTATGAGTACACGGTTGAGGATTTCAAATGCTAAAGTTCATATGTGCCCTCACTTTTACACAATGGTAATCCCAAAAGTCAAAGCACTCAAAGTAATCTAAAGTTTTTACCTACATATTACAATGAGTTACACAAACTAAAGTGCTGAATCTTCTTCCCTTTATCCAAGGAAGAAAAGCTAATTAATACATGCACATCTTGTACAACAGCACTCATTTGGGGGAAATGACAAAAGGGTGGTAACGAGGTGACACACCTACTGCTAATCTCTTTATGGTGTCAATTTATGGGGCTGACTTCAATTCAGACACAAATTTAAATCAGAGAGTCAGCCAAATTATGAGGCAAATTATACTCACAGCCGTCTCAGTTTGTCAAGCCCACAAAAAGCACCATTCATGTCTTCGATGGTCCATGAAATTTCATTGTTCTTGAGATCCCTAATTTAGAAAAAGAATTCTCTTTAGAGATACGCTTCAGAAACCTAAGCTCCCCACCCAGGTGGCTTGTCCTTTGTAACAAATTCCTGGTTAATTCTCCCTATCATCTCCACCCATTTCAAAATAACAAACACTTAGCTCTCCCTCACACCCTGTACTCTTCCCAACAACATTTTAAGTTTTTGCCCAAAATCAAGACAGTTGACTCTGCCTTGTTAATTCTTCTATCAAGATGACTAAATTCTGAAGACCTGAACAGTTTGAAAACTACATTAAACTTTAAAAACCGCTATTCTAGCCACACAAGCAGGGGGATTGCCAAAGCATACTCCATCTCTTTCAATTAGGTGATGCTTCAAACAGGCAACGGAACACACATGAGCACACATTTCTGACAGTTCGAAAATCCAAAGCCCATTGCACAAGGTTAAATTAACATCCAAGAGATTTCTCACAGATCAATTAATTCAACTCTTTTCTTTCTCTTAGGCCAGAGATCAGGCTGTGGATATAAATGGCATGATAAACAGACATATTCCTTCACTGCCCATTGTGTATCCTTTTGCTCTGGGTAATGTTTAATCTGTAGCTTATAAAGAAAAAGCAGTGGATTTAAAACTGTGGCCCTCTTCAGCAGGTACCAACTTCCTGGAGACGCTGAGAAGGCTAACTGTAATCATGCCCACAATCTGACCACTGTCCTTTTTCATCCCTTTAAGAAACACATATGGATGAAATGGATCCATCTTAATCAAACTGTTCTGGAAAAGATTAAGACACTACTTTTGAGGCTGTACACATTTCCTTGACAACAAAGGAAATCTGCTGAGAGGAAAGTGGGCACGTTTAGGAACCAATTAGGTTCGTGTACCGAGAGCAAAATGTGTAACTTACAAAGTCTTTAAACTGGAGAGCCCCCGGAAGGCACAATCAGCGATGTAGCTGACTTTGTTGTTACCAATGTGCAGTGTATTTAGTAAGCTTAGGCCCAGGAAGCTCGAATCATCTAACCTCGATAAGTGGTTGAAAGTTAGGTCCCTGCAAAGAAAAAAGGAATTAAAAAAAAAAACTTGCTCTTATTTTCCCATTCAACGTGATGATTTGTTTTTTGACAGATAGGTAATACATAACCATAATCATCTTTGTTTTAAATTTTTTACTTAACAATACTCAGGCAAACATTATTTCTAATCTCAGTAATTAAATAAAAAATAATAACAGTGATTACTTTTGCCAATGTGCCACAGAATCGAAAAGGCAGAATTGGCTTCAACTTATCGCAACAAAAATGTAACAAGGTTGCATGTGAAAAAAGCTGTCACCTTGGAAACTTTGTTATGAAAATTTCACAGATCAGTGGTAAGAAGCTCATGCTCTGGCATGATCCCTTCTCTCGAACCTGAGAATAAAAGGCAACTCACAGCTCACTGAGCTTCTGGCAGAACTCCCAGGCATCCGGGCTGATCCTGTTGATGGCATTCTGGCTGAGATGAAGCTCCTGCAGCATCAGCAAGCCATAAAGCCAGCCTTTGGTAATCTCTGTTAGGTTGTTATGGTCCAGCTGCCTACATTTACAGTAAGAATCAAAGGCAGGATCCAAAGTTCATTATCTAGTCTCTTCAAAGGGGACCTATGATTACAACCTGTTACATATTTCTTATTGTTACTAGATACTTAGCTTTTGTTATAGGAAGATACCAGCAAAATAAAATACTATAAAATCTTACTTATAAACTTAAGTGCTTATAAATTCTCAACCAAATTACCTGAAACAAAACTGAATACTAAACTGTAAATACGATTCTGCATTCTGAGATTTTAATATAGGATTTCGAATAAGAGCTATTGAGTGTTCACTGAGCAGTCTGTGCTCACAGTCCCTGAGTGGGAACCCGCACTTACAAGATTTCCATGTTGCTCAGACCCCAAAAAGCTCCATCCATAAGTTTTGTGACTCCATTTCTTTGCATCTTCAGAGACTTCAGAGCACCAAGCCTTTGGAATGTGAGTCCATCGACATTTTTAATCTTGTTTCGGTTCAGTTCACTGCAGTGGATATGACAAATTAAACAGTTAGCAAACAGGACAATTAAATTCTGGAGGGAGTAATAAAATATGTCATTACTACAATGTATTTAACCCAGTCAGTGTTAAATTACACAGAATGTTTTAAATTTCTAAACATTTTTATTGAGAAGAATTTCGGTTTACTAGCAGTGAGTGAATTTCTGTCTGAAATGTGTGATGTATTTTTGGAATAACGAAATACTGAAACTAGAGTGCCCCTGAATTTCTGAACTGTTGTCCACTCAGTACAGAAGCAAACAAATTACTATTTGTTCTTAAATGATTCAGGGTGAAGACTTTAAACACGATACTAAAACATGAGGTCTTTTCAGGAGCAGGGCCTCCGAGGGTATCCTGCTCCATCTGCTTACAAAATTGGTAACTATCTTCCACAATTCTTTTTAGGTTTGATGATTTCTTTGAGGCAGTCGTTCTCAACCTTGGCTGCACACTGGAGCCACCTGGGAAGTTTTAAAAATGACTGAAGCCTGGATCTTACCCCCAGAGGTTTTAGTGTAATTGGTCTGGGGTGTGGCTTGGGTGCTGGGATTTTTAAAAGCTCCCCCAAGTCTCTGTAATGTACAGCCAAGGCTGAAACCCCCTATTGCAGGAGCCTGTTCGCAGATCATTCTCTCATTATTAACAAGATAGCTCTTTACAGCCACTTAAGCTATTGGGCCTCCCGGAGTTGTTGGTATTATTCTCATAAACTGCAGCTGTTGAGAGCCCCCCTGATTTCTCTGGTGCCACAATGGCACCTTTGTAAGGGAGCTGTTCAATGATTACACTGTTCGCTCTTTCAGGAACAATCTAACGTGTCTTGTCAAGCAGCAGCTGGCACGAGGTGACGGTTAAGGCTCTTTCCAATTCAGAGATTCTACGACTCCAACTCTCCCAGGGAAGGCGGCCGCATGCTTGCTTCCCAACTCCTGTGGCCACATTGTGGACTTCACAATAGAGGCAGTAAGGGCTTAAAGGAGGTGAGGAAACAGAGTCTAAGAGGACACTTGACTTACAGGTGCTGTAGCTGGGGCAGTTTAAACATCTTGGGTGGGATCGCAGAGATCCGGTTCCTGTTCAGCTTTAGCACCAGGAGTGTGTTGGCCAAATTGTCAAAATACCCCGGTTCCATGGAGGTGACTCGGTTGCTGTTGATATACCTGTGGAAAGTTTAAGAGGAGCTGCTCTTTCTGGTTTCTTTGGGAAGTTAAAGTGCATGCAATCTCTGAATTAATAAAGAATTTCCAGAGAACCTAACAATTGGTGGACTCTTACAATAATTACTATTTAGGTCCTTGTGGACAAATGTTGATTAAGATTCACACATAGGGCTACGGTTGTAACTCAGTGGTAAAGTCTGTACTTGGCATGTGGGAGGCCTTGAGTGCAATCCCCAACACCAAAATAAAGAAAAGAAAAAGATCACACAAACTGCTGGGGAAAGAGTGATTGGGATATTTGAAGGTTACAAAAAATGCATTACAGATATGAATCTACTTTTTGTGAAATTCATTTATTAATAAAACACAGCAAGGTTTAATTTTGACTCTTTTTTTAAAGAAGCACTTTCAGACCATATAGTTTTTTGGACAGTCAAGAAATGCCTAACTGTTTGTAATTCAAAAGTGTGAGAATAAAATGAAGATTGTGGTTATTCAGGCTTATTGCAAATTTTAAGTCAATAAGAAAGCTACACTTTTGACCCATCAATAGTAATAAGACAGGCAGTTTGTTATAACTTAAAAGATTTTTTTCCCATTATAACCTTATACTTTCATTAAAGGTAAAAACTTTTGGTGAAGAAAACTTCACTTACAGATATTTGAGTTGTAGGGGTGGAAATGCAGTTTTAAGTTCTGAAATATTGTTGTTGCTTAGATCCAAAGTTTCAAGGGACTGGAATTGTTTCAGATGTTCAGGTACTATCTCAGCAATCCTGTTTCCAGCTCTGGAATTAAAAAAACAACACAGATAACAGGTTTAATGGTACAAACAAACTGAAAGGAGAAAAATATTTTCTATTCCTAACTTGCTCTTCAGAAATATGGGAACCTGACTGATCTAAACACTACTTTTAAAAGCCAAACAGCAATACCATGGCTACTTTCTTAGTTGAATCACCAATCATATCAGAAAATACAAAAACATTCCTATATAATGGTTTTAGATAGGTACTGATACTACTTGGCGACAGCAGCTGTCTAAATCTATCCACCTAAAGACAACTGTTTGATTTTTCTTTATGCTATTTTTCTTAATAATTCTTCCAAATTGTATTAAATGGTAAGTGAAATGCCTAATACTAAGCAGGTATACCAGGCACTGATGAAGTAACTCCCAATTTCTCCTTCTTGATTGCTACTCTAATTCTTCTCTTAAAACATACCCACATCACAGGTGCCACAGAATTTTAAATACTCATTAGGCTGGGCTTTTATACCAGAAGCACTATTTTTTCTTTTAGCTATAGCAAGTTTCAGTACATTGCTAGAGGCCTCAATACCAGTGGAGATGCTCTGGGGCTTTTAGTATCATAAAAGTTTTATTAAATAAGAGCACACCAGTCTCAATAATTCCTGGGCAGTTGGAGTAAGACACATTTGACATTCATAAGTCTAAACCACTAAACCAAGATGTCCAGTATGGTAGCCACTAACCACATGGGGCTCCTTGAATTTAAATTCATTAAACTTAAATGTTAGAAGGTAGTTCCTTAGTCACAGTAGCCACATTGCAAGAGCTCACTAGCCACATGTACCTGGTAGCTATCTAGTGGGACAACAAATATACAGGACATTTCCGCCACCATGGGTAGCTCTTTTGGTGGGTGTTACTAGACTTGAAATGGGGGCGAAATAGGAAAACAAAAAAGGAAGTCAAGTCAAAACTCTTAAAAGGACATCAATACTACAGCTCCCAGGAAGAAATTCAGCATTAATTGACAATTTTGTTAGAAAAGAGGAATCAAACAGACACACAAGTCATCTCAACTGTCCTATTAGATCAGGTGGCTTAGTCTTTTTAGGCTATCACTTGGCAGGGAGAATAACATGTCAGAGGATAAAAGCAGGGAAAATAAGAGTCTACCTACGCACCATTGGTAGGTCTTCTCTTTACAACCCAAGGAACAATGTTCTAAGAACTTTATCCGATAAAAATCGCACAGTATGTTTCTATAGCCTACGGTTAATAAGAAAACTTAAGAAATATATCTCATGTGTGTATCTCTTATCAATAGTTGGATTTCTACAGAGCTTTGAGTTTATTGAGTTCTTTGCATTATTATAACTCATGGGTCTCTCAACATCTCAGAAGGCTCCTGTGTTAAGTGTATCCCTTATATATTTTCACAAAATCCTACGCTGCATTCTGACATAGCATGCACACTGCTGGTCCTCTCGGCCATATCACAAGCTTCTTAGAAGCAGGGATGTGTCTTTATCTGTGTCTTGGAATGTATATAAAAGTCTAATAATGATGAGCACATATTAGGCGCCAAGCTCCGTGCTAAACACTTGTCATCTATTATGCCACTTAATCATAAGACAATTTCACTGATCGAGTTATAATAGATAATTTTAAAATTAGGAAACTAGAATTTTTCACATAACAAGCCCAAGCACTTCTGAGCTACCTCACAGAATAAGTCCAGATCAGTCCCAAAGCAATCCCTGGAGGCTTGTTTGACAGAACACACAGTATCAAAGATGTTTTGGCAATTAAAATTCTTACTGAAGATGTACTTCCAGAAAGGTCTAAAATTTCTTACTTTGCAAAAATGCTGAACTTCTGGTTTCAAGCTGATGTGGGAATCCACCTGGCTCACTGAGCTATCACCATGCCAACACAGAAGAATGCCCCAGAATTGGGCCCCTCCCATCTGTACTTGCTCCCTACATAGGTAAGAGGGGTCCCCAGGGGTTTGCAAGTGTTCAGCACCTAGTGTTCAGCAGTTAGAATGCTCACTTCCTGGATATGTGCACATGTCGCGTGCTGTTTTCTCCACAAGAAAGAAAAACAAGAGGGAGAAAATGGGATACGTGCTCTATATTTGAATTAAAAACGAACACAATTTCTCAAAATATTATTAAACTCCACAGTAAATGGCTTTAAAGTGGGGGGAGGGTTGTCTTTTTTAACTTTCAGTCTAAGTCATCAGAGAATCTAACTCCATTTTTAAAAGTAACCCTATACCAGCACAGACAATGTATTTCTTAAGAGCTGAACTTTGCGATAACAGTAAAGATAAAAACAAAAAGAATTAGCAGTTCTATGTACAAGTCACAAATTATCAAACCCCTCAGATTCCCATAAAGTCTTACAGACTTTGTTTAGAATCAAGTCAGCCATGACCTCTGATTTTGACCATTTCCCACATCTGGATTCACCAGTGTATAAACTCCTTGATCTAGTTGTGAGGTACAGAGTAATGCGAGTGAGACAATTAGTCAATTTGTAGGTCCCGGAGATGGAATCAATCCAAAAGACAAGCCACAGGGCCTCGGGGTCAGGGTATGTGGGTTAAACAAAACCACGCTTTGGGGGACAAGATTTTTCTCTTAAATACATAACCCAATGTTTGCATTACCAGGATGTCCTCCCACGAACAGTGGAGCAACCTTGAAGTGCCCAAGTGTCCCCGCTCTGCAGAGCCTGCCTGTCTCTAGCCACACCTCCTTTCACACTCTGCATTTGGTTTTGACCCCCAGGCTGTCTGAGGCTTATACAGCTCCACTCATACAGTATTTAGAAACAACAAAAAGAAAACACTCAGCTATAGACTTTTGCAATAAATGGAGCAAATTAGTGTTTCAACGGAGGGAGAGGGAGACCCACAGGTGTCTATCACGTTGGTCCAACAAGGCTACAAGTTAGATAACAGACCATACAATCTTTGGTTTATATATGCATTTGTTTATAAGGTAATTATGAACAAGGTATTAAAACTGCCAATTACTTGAGTGACGAATAAAATTTTCCTTGCAGTAAAAGTATGCTCCAGCCAAAGCCAGCAATTTCCTGAGCTGCACACCTCCTAAATTGCCGCGTGAAAGTGCTCAGTTATAGACGGAGCATGCACAGTGCGGTCTTTGTCAGCTCTGCTTCCCAACACAAAATCCCTTACAACTGCCAGGAGAATGGCCCCTGTATCACAAAAATTTCAATCTGTCCTAATGGAACTGAATTAAATCCAAATGCCAGTTTCTTATTAGCTTTTAGACTAACTGGCAAACAACCACCTAATATATACCAGTTTCAAACAAAAAAAGAAAATCCCCCCAAAACTTGCTTTGTATCATAAAAGAAGGGTAGAAAAAAAGAAAGAAGGCAAAAACTAGATTAAAAAAATCTATTTTATCATCTGAAACTTTCAAAATACATGTATTTCATGGAGTGGGTGACAAAGAGCCACTTCTAGAAGACAAAGAGTCAATTCAGCTCCAGTTTTCGTTTTTCTCCAAATACACACAGATATATGCCAAAATTGATCAACACATTTAAAAGCCCTGCAGCTAATTAATATTTTGGCAGGAAATGTGCAACACATGAACAAAAATAAAACTGTGTCAATACCTTTTCCATTACTTAAGTTACTTGGAAATACCATCTCGCCATTGTTTAAAAATTAGAATACAGTACTACAAGCACTGGAAGATGTTTCAGCCTTGTGCAAATCCATTTTAGAGACTAGGAATATTTTGGTCTTCCATGTTTGTTGATAGTACAGGGAGTTCCATAGTCAAATCATTGCTGAGGTGAAGTATAATTAGTCCCTGTGGACAAACAGACCTGGGGGCATGGTTGGTGGGGAATGCAGACGGTTCCTCGGGCTTCTGAGAGGCCACAGGAAAAACAGGAGTCCCAGGTATTTTGGCCTTGGCTTCTTAGGTCCAATGATAATAGCTTCATTTTCTTGCCAATTTTATCTTTCAGCCAACTTTGCCAAACACCTTCAAAATGCAGAGGCCAAGGTGGCTTACCATGGTTGTCTGATGATGTTTACTCTGCGAGCTGGAGGGAGAGCTGACCGTTAACCAGCAGGGAGAGGCTGCTGACCTCCCTGAGCCTGAAGTCGTGGGGAGAACAGCGGCCACAGTCAGGTCAACAGTGTGCTGAAGCGCTAGGAGGAAGGAAGAGCAAGCAGAGGAGAGAAAGGGCAGCCTCCTGGAGGGCGGTGCAGAGAGTGTGGAGGGTATGGCAAGCACTTGCTATGGCAAGTAACAGCTATGCTAAGACGCAAGGGACCAGGAGTCAGCTTGATGGCAGGGCAGGCTAGCGTTGCTCCAGCAAAGACATGCGTCAAGACTCAGGTAAGCAAGGGGGAAAGCAAGGTTTCTTTCCTTCAAGAAAGTGAAAGACTGCCTCGAGGGCTGGGCAAACAGCTCAAGAATGAGGTGGCTGAGAGGACTGAGAGCATATCAAGTGGGACCCTGCAAACCATGGTGGGCAACTGGCCTTCGTCTCCAAATCAGCTGTGGGCAGAGGCCAGAGGATTTCTAATGATGGGGGGGGGCAACATCCCAGGTGCATTATATCATACAGTGGCTGCTCTAACAGCAGCGGATACAAAGACTGGTAGAAGACAGACAAGAACAGGCGCAGGGCCACCATGTAGGAGGCTCCTAATTTGATGCACAGGACAGAAGACAATATGCTGGCACCATGGTGAAGGCCTGCATAGACCCTAACCTTGGGGTGAGGAACCAGTCTTCCTCTGGTTTCAGAGCACAGGCTGAGCTCTTCTCCCTGCACACAGCCCGTTTTCCAGCTCTGTATCTTTTGGCCTTGGGACCGAGTTCAGCTCTCTGGAGTTCCCATTCACTTTGTAATTACTACTGTGTTCTGTGTTTCCAATATGGGAAGCCTTCCCAGGCACGGGGTGCAGACTAGGTCCCCTCTTGCTCAGGTGTGAGATGCTACCGATCAGAACAGCCCCAAACTGGCCTTGGAATATGACTGTGATCACCAGGAAAATGCATAAGTGTGGTATTCTCACATATTAGAAATGTGTTCATTTGTTCTGAGACTCTGAACACCTGCTCTGAACGTAAGCCTGGACTGAATTAATAACAGTAAAATACAACTGATGAGGTTACTGATAATGACCACTTGATATGAGGATGATTGGTTCCACTTTTGGACTCAGTGTGACATGAGTGTCTCCATAGCACTCTTGCTCGCTTAAGTGGATATAAATGGTGCTAGTTTATTTCCAGAGTCTAAAAGGAGGACCACAGAGTGAGATATTCTGTTAGTGAGGAACCAGAATATCAGGTTTTTTCACACTGGAATTCCTCCCAATCAAGCCCTAGCTTCTTGACAAATAATAAGAAACATCTGCCGATAGTTTCATCTGTCTCCTACCTATTGCACAAGATAACAGGCAGCTCGAGGCCCTGCAGTTGAGAGGTGTAAAGACACGCAATCTTGGCTGTTTAGAGAAGATATGTACACACAGCATTTTCCTTTTAAAGCGGAGGTGTGCACGGAATTTTAATTTGGATCCATTTTTTATATGTTTGTAAAGCCCTCTTCTTACAACGCGTCACTCTAACGACATCCCTTAAGTCCAATTCAGTTACCGCAACTAAGAATTGCTGAATCTTTGGTCATTCCATACAAACAACCATATGAAATGAATTGACTGGGACAGTGTAGCTTGTCCCCAAAGAAATGCTGATTTCTATATATAACTTGCAAGCCACCAACTTAGCACAATTTATAAAGAAATTACAAGTTGTTAAGGAAAACACTACATTTTGCAAACACATTAAAGGTCACTTATTTCCAACAATATAACCCCCTGCCACCGCCCCCCAAAACACACACACAAAAATGGTTTCCTTGAGCCTCTTTGAAAACTACTTTGGCTGAAATACCTAACACCCCATAATATCAAGCTTCTTTTAACAGAGAGATTTGGCAAGCAAAGAACCTCTCCTGTACAGATAAAAATAAACTCTCTGCTCATCTCTTTTCTAAAAAGATAATTAAGAAGTCTCATTAAAAGAACACATGTTTGGACTGGTTGACTGGTAGTGTGGCATCAAAGAAGAGAGCCAACAGAGGACGCTTCTGCAAGGAGATGGATTCTTGATTAAGGACTAATGAGGCTAACCAGCAACTGAGCCGTGGTGTGAGGAGCACAGACTTGGTTCTTTCAGCTAAAAGCCAGGTCAACACAAAATATAATTATCTTTTGGATTACACACAGGATGAAGATGGCTACAACACCGTATTTTAATATAGAGGTCCTACAATAATCAGGGCCCTATTCATGTGCCAGTTATAACAAATATGGGTCAAAGGTCCATTCACACCACATACAAAACAACCCTTTTTTGATCCTCAAGTGTACATTCAACTTAATCCTCTATGCACACAGAAATTTAAGTTTTTTTAACTTTTATACTTTTATTACTACATTGTAATTATACATCATAGTGAGGTTCAAAGTGACACAAACAAACATGCACACAGCTCTTGGTGTGTTTCCCTCCACATCCCACCCCAATCCACTCTTCTCCCTCCCCATACATGGGAGTAAGATTAGTAATATCTTCATATATGGATATAGCATTATTTGAACTGTTTCCTTCCTCAATCCTTTCCTCCCTCCCTGAATTCCCCTCCACTATTCAGCTGCTCTCTCTCCTCATTTATGTAAAGTCCTTTGGTTTCCTCTTATCTCCCTAGCTTCCATTTATGAGAGAAAACACACAACTCTTGACTTTCTGAGACTGGCATCTCACTTAGCATAATATTCTCTAGTTCCACCCATTTTCCTGCAAATGCCATGATTTTGCTCTTCTTCATGGCTGAATAAAATTCCACTGTGTATATATACACCACATTTTCTTTATCCATTCATCTGTTGATGGACATCTAGGTTGGTTCCATAATTTGACAACTGTGAATTGTGCTGCTATCAACACAGATATGCATGTAAACAGAAAATCCCAGAAGACAATAGGATGATACAGATAGTTACTTAAAAATATTTTAATCTGAAATAACTTACGTATAATAAAAATGATCTCTGCTTTGATTTCATAAAATTTAAAAATTCTTCCTACTTCTTCTGAGGCAGCCATTTTCACGTCAGACCACTGTTACGGTTAAGCTGTGAGTCTGCATCTCCCTGCTAGTCGGTGACTTACATTTGAGTGGGGAAAACCACAAGTTCACCTTTATTTCTCCAGAATTTAGGATTAAATGAACAGGTTCAAGATGCTGAAGTGAACAATCTTGACTAGTCCAGAAATTACAATCAGCATTAGATTGGCCCATAAGAATTTAATCTGAACAGCTGTTCAAGATGCATATGTCCATCAGAAAACAGTGCCCCGGTTATAGGAGCCAGCCAGAAAAATAAACATCAAACTGTGGTTCCCGACATGATGCTAAAAGTAAGATCTTTCTGATTCAAGAATTCAAACGCCAGTTCCCCAGAGAGGACATGTGGATCCTATTCCTGGCCCCACGTCTCAATCTGCTACATTTTGCGCACCTTGATTTTCTCTCCTGTAAATGAAAGAAAATGAACTGGAATGATCCCTTCTGGCCCTAGTGAGCTGGGATTCTGAATTTGGGTGATGAGTACTGCAGATGACCACACGTATTACAGAGGCGTAACACAACAGCACCACGGAGACTGTAGCCTCTCCTAGAGTCCAGCCTCCCTTTGGGAGGCTTTCTTTCCCCTCTCCCCTGTGTTGGTGTCCCATTGCCTGGATGCCCAGTCCTTGTCTTTCCTGGTTTACTCCCCCATTTCCCTGGGACATTATCTTCCATTAGCTTTCCCAGAAACCATGCATAAAAGGTGCTGGGGTCTCTCCATATGTGGAAATATCTTTATTAGCTGACAATTTGGATGTGCACAGAGTTCAGGTTAGGGATCATTCCCCTTAGGATTGGGAACACACTGTTTTACTCTGTCACAGCACTTGTGGATGTAGTTTGAGGAGTCGGGGGCTTCTTCAGCCAGGAACCAAGTGATTCTTCATTCCAATGTTGCCCAAACTTCAGTGTACATCAGAATTGGAGGAGGGGCTTCCTTGAGGCACAGGTTGTTGAGCCCACACCTCTGGGGTTTCTGTTTCAGTGGGGATGGGGTAGGGCCTGAGAATCTGCATTTCTACCAAATGTCCACATGACACAGATGCTGCTAGGGGTACACTTGAACCACTGTTAACCTTTCCAGGCAACCAGCATTGTTTTATTTCCCCTCATCTCAGAGCTCCTCTTTACCCCCTGTATTCTGAAATTGCACAGTAATGTATTTATGTACCTTACTGTAGGTCTTTTTATTTTTTCTTTGTTCACCGTGCTGGCACTTTCTGGGTTTTTTGTTGGGTGCGTGTGTGTGGTGTGTGTGTGTACATATGCATGCGTGTGTGCGTTACTAGGTAATGAACCCGGGGCATTCTACCTCTGAGCTACATCTCCAGCCTTTTTTTTTTTTTAAACAGGATCTCACTAAGTTCCTGAGGACTTTGCTAACTTGCTGAGGCTGGCCTCAAACCTGTGATCCTCCTGTCTCAGTCTCCCAAGTACTGGGATTACAGGTGTGTGCCACCACGTCCGACTGATGCTGGCACTTTCAATTTGGAAACATGTTACTCCTCAGGTCTCAGAAATTGTTTTGCATCTTTAAGAACTTCTTTCTTCAATTTGATCAATGGCTTCATTTGGAAGTTGACTTAGGGAAGTGTTGAACTTCCTGCCCTAGCTTCCTATTCTCTTTTCTTCTCCTGCTTTGCATTCTTTTGTCCTTTGTTTTTTCTTTCTGACAAAAATTCTTCAACTTTGTCCCAACACTTCTATTACCTTGCTAAAATGCATTCTTAACTTCTATTTTCAGCTGACTTGCTGAATATTCTATTTCTTTACTTTTTTTTTTGTCAGGCTTTTCTGGATTTTTGTGGACTAAGCATCTTTCCTTTTTGCTCCAAAGATAGCACATTTGTTTTGAAGTTCCCTTCTCCTTCCACTGTCTCCGATTCCCTTTTTCCATTTGGTTTAGATTCTGATTACTGGCTGAAACCACTTGAGAAGTCTGCTGTCCAAAGGCTAGTCACTCATATTAATAAAAGCAGCAATGAAAAGCTCCCTGAGGCTGCATGTGACACATGCCTGGTGGACAGTGAGCCCAGCACAGGTGACTGGGAGAGGACCCGTTTCATGATGGGACTACCACATGGCAGTTTCTGTGGGTCTTCCCTCTCAAATCCTCAATCTCTAATCTGGGGGGCAGAAGCATGTCTGTTATCAGTTGGGAAGACTAACAGGGAAATAAGTTGAGAGGAGGGATGTCCCCTTCAGTATTCAGATGTGACTTAACGTCTCTCATTTCAGAAGATGGCCTATGCAATCCCCACCTGAATTCCAAAGGCTTTCTGTTTAAGGTCTTCTAAAAGTAAACTTCTAGTGTTGTGTGTCTGAGGAGGGGCAGCCACTGGGCTTTGAGTTTTGGAGTAGCAATGTAGAGGTCTGATTACTTCCTATAAAACAGTTTTAACTAATTCCCTGTTTTCATTCCTATTCTGCGCCCCATCTTTATAGGTTCTGAATTCCTGAACCATTCTGAGGATCTGCAGCACACACACCAAAATAAGCTTGCGTTTTTAGGGGATCAACTCTACTTTCTCCCTCCTTTAAGTCAGTTACAATTTATCCACTTGCTTGCAAAAATTTTATGGCACCTTTCATTTGGACTGTATCCTTTCTTCCTTCTCTATTTTCTATTTGTATACACTATTTTTATTCCCTTTCATTTTAACATGGTTTAGAAAGGAGCAGAGGAAAATTAACACACTCAGCCCACCATGGTTAATAGGAAATCTTCAGTAGCAATCCAGTCAAGTGACAGTAACTTTTTCCTTAAAACTCAAAACAAGCAAAACCTTCTCTCAAAAAAATGATAGTAATTAGTTCCTTAGTGAAAAGTCATTCAACATAGATTTATAAAAGATATGTTAACAAAACATTAGCCTATATACAGAATTTTCACCTAATATAACAGTACAAACCAGAAAACACGGCATCATTATTCTGAACCTCAAATTAATAAACAGTCATTATACAGAGGATTAACTCTGTATGAACACATCAGGCTAAATTAATTTCATTTTATTTTCTGATATGGTTTACAGAACAGTGAACTTGGAACATCACAGACACAGAATATCTTGATTTCACACATATATTTAACTTGTACTTGTGAATAAGACATAGAAAATGTTGTGGTAGTCGGGCATGGTGTTGCACACCTGTAATCCCAGTACTTGGGAGGTTGAGACAGGAGGATCGCAGGTTTGAGACCAGCCTCAGCAACCTGAGGCCCTCATCAACTTAGCGAGACCCTGGTTCAAAGTAAAATAAATAAAAGGGCTGGGGTTGTAGTTCAGATGATAGTGTGCCCCTGGGTTTGATCCCCAGTACCAAAAAAAAAAAAGAAAAAGAAGGAAAATATGGTGGTGATGATCATACAGGCAGGGCGCACCTCCTTATCTTTATTCATAGACTGGTTGAAAGCTTTAGGACTTCCCATTACACGGAAACTGCTACTGGACAGGACTGGTCAAGACCCCCATGCCAGGCAAGAAACGGGCATGAGAATTTGAGCCAGGAAGAAAGAAGGCTTTGAGAGAACCTTTCAAGACATGTAAGTACTATGATGCCGAAGAAGCAGGAAGTCGTTCTACCCAACACAGAGAGCGAGGGTAACAGGTAGAAGCGGCAGAAGGGCAGAGCTCAGCTTCACACATAAAAAGTCCCAGCAATTAGGCCAGGAATTAGTCACTGTGCGAGGCTCCTCACCCAGAAGGAGCTTTGTCCCTGGAAGTGCTTAAGGGGAGGGCGGTCAGATAACCTGTTTTCCTGGGGTCTCTCCATAGAGGACAACGCCCCTTCTAATTCTGATTCACTAGACTGCCCACAGACACTCAAAACTAAGGGAAGCGGGGTTATAACATTTATATAATTCAACAGACTGTTTCTAATCCCTTTCACCTTTTCTTTGACACTTATATGGGCATGGCAAATAAGAAAATGAGAGATTTACACAATTAATTATTTCCTCTCGTCTACAAATATCCATTCATCTTTATAAGTGCCCTATATTCTAGGCCAATGACTTGTGTGGGATCACACAGCAAGTGACCAAATTCAAAAGCATCTTATTTTTTATTTTTTATTTAATTTTGGGTACTAGAGACAGGTACTAGACCCAGGGACACTCTGCCTCTGAACTACACCCCCAGCCCTTTTTATTTTTTATTTGGAAACGGGGTCTCACTAAGTTACTGAGGGTCTCACTAAGTTGCTGAGGCTGGTCTCAAACCCACAATCCTGTCTCAGCCTCCCAAGTACTGAGATTATGAGTGTGTGCCACCATGTCTGACTATATCTTACTTTTAAAAATTATGCTTATTTTTACTGTATTGCATAATATGTTTATTTTGGTAGAAAAAAGGTCAAAATTGCTCATGCATAGCAAAGCTGACAGTCCACAAATATATACCTTGTATATCCTGTGCTGTATGGTACTTGCATCATGAATATTACCTTACTATTTTACTTTGCCTTCAACCTTACTCTAGAGGTTGCTCTGTCTTCCTGTAAAGCCATACACAGAGGGAGGAGACAGCCAGGCAGGTGATATTAAGTGCTGGAAAGGAGGTGTTTATATTTATAATTGCCTTTCCTTTCATGTTTTGAATTTAGTACATAAGGAATTTTCAGCCGAAGAAAGAAGAGATGGTATTGGTTAGAACTCTGCTTCACTGTTTTGGTCTCTACAAAACTAGAGCCCCACGCCTCTGGCCTATGGAAGCCAGCAGAGAAACTAAAATACAGAAGAGAAGGAAAAGTTACTAGACCAGAATAGAGACACATGTTGAATCTTGCCACCCCAATCATGAAGAGCTTCTGGCTGTAACTTTATTGTTTTTTCTGTCTTGGCAGAACAAGCCTCACTCGGCATACAGAAGTCTCTTGGTAGGAGCTATACCTGACACTTCGAAGCAGCAATCAAAATGGCTAGTACAAAGTCAGGGAAAGGAAAGAGAAACGATGTAGGTTCAGGACATTGGTAATACAAGAGTTCTTGTGGCAAACTATACTGGAAGGTCAAGTTCAAGGCAGTGGGGGTCAACTTTATGGACTTCAAAAAATATCACTAAGCAGGGCGTGGTGGCTCATACCTGTAATCCCAGTACTTGAGAGGATCGTAGGCTCAAGGCCAGCCTCAGCAACTTAGCAAGACCCTCAGCAACCTGGCAAGACCCTGTTTCATAAAAAGGGCTGGGGGTATAGCTCAGACGTAGAAGGCCCCTGGGTTCAATTCAGAGGGAAGGGGAGGGAAGGGAAGGGAGGAAGGACAGAACAATCGACCACTGGAAAAAAGCTGCCTGGTGGGTCACTCTGTCAAATCTGGAATTGTTGCTAACTTGGAAAAACCAAGTTTTATGAATGAAAACAATTTTTTGAACATGGAAAGGCAGAAACATGAAAGTTAACTACATATATTAATATGGACGAAGCCATCCATTCATGCATCCAACAAACATGTACTGAGTACCTCTTTCTACCAGGCTCTGAACTACATGCCAGTGTCATTATGGGGACAGAAACAGAGGTGATCTCAACTGGTTTGAAGTTCCATTATGGTGGGGGAAAGACATTGAAGAATCATAAATATACAACAGAAAAATGTGATTACTTTCACAATAATAAAATAGATTACTGTAACAGAGAAGATAAGAAAATGTGAAAGCAGCCAGGTGTGGTGGTGCACGCTTGTAATCTCAGTACTTGGGAGGCTGAGACTGGAGGATCCGGGTTCGCGGCCAGCCTCAGCTACTTTGTGAGGCCCTCTGCAACTTAGTGAGACCCTGTTTCAAAATAAAGAATAAAAAATAGGGCTGAGGGTGTATCTCAGAGATAGAATGCCCCTGGGTTCAATCCCTGGTACCGCAAAAAAAAAAAAATGTGAAAACAAAAAGTCTGATTTAGAAAGGGTATGTGGGGGAGGGGGAGTACCCTAGACAGGGAAAAAATCACGTGCAGAAGAACCTGGGACAGGACCAACATGGAACTAAGGAAGGATTCCAGAGATGTTTCAAAGGGGAAAGAGGATGCAGAGCATTTTAAGTCTTAAGGAGGATTTTGCTCTTGACCCAAGCTCTGGGGAACCACTGAAGGTCTAAAGAGCCATGTCCTGACTCTTCATTTCAAACTTCAATTTCAAATACAGTCATTTTAAACTGAGAATTAAAAAATCGAGTAAGTCTGTATTCTGGGAACCAGTTTAAGATTAAATGTGAAGATAAACTTACAGAATGGTTGTCACAAATGCAGCTCTGTGTACAGTAAACTCTCTTGTTATGTGCAAGTCATTCACAAACACTTTCAAATCCAATAAAAGAATACTATCTATCATATTAAGGTTTTTATGTGTTGATTTTGTAAGACTTACACTCTAAGAGCTTAGTTCCATAAGCACAATTGTACCTGGATCACATGCGCCAGTGAAGGCTGTTCCTCTCTAATGCAAAGCTCTTCACATGCAAAGGAGACACAGCCCGTTCATCCTCAGTAGGACAGCACACAGCCGGGGATGAATTCTGCAGTTAAGTGGTCAAATCCCATGGATTCCTCTACACCCGGATGTGGGTGAGGATGGGATAAAGTTTGTGCCCACTTAAAACGAAGGTCTTTGATTCGCCTCAGAAACCTAACTTTTAATTTTGGCTAAAGTTGCTCTCCAATTTCCTGAATTAATATGACAAAGTGGCGATCTCTTCAAATAATTACTTATAGAGGTTTTGGGTAAAAGAAAGATGTGGGCTCTACCACCTTGTTGCAAAATTACTCACATAGATCATTACTTGAAAATGTTGTAATGTTCACCTTCCCTTTATGCAACATTATACCTGAGCTACGAACCTATTAAAATAATCAATATTGTTTTTAAAGTTATAAAGTCAGGTTGATGATTAATTTAAATAAACTCAGTGCCATACAACCAAGCAATAGTTGTTTTTTTTTAAGTCAGTGTCTCCTAAACTGATTAACAGTCTGATGTTTAGAATGTAACAAGAAGTGCGTGTTTATGGATGAAATTCCCACTTAATATGGGGCTGAGTTTAGAACATAACTACCAGAATAAAGATGTTCCTCAACTTAAGATGGGGTTATATTCTGACAAGAACATTCTAAGTTGAAAATATCATAAGTTAAAAATGCATATAATACACCTAACCTATTGAACCTCACAGCTCAGCCTGACCTGCCTTAAATGTGGGTAGAACACTTTATTAACCTACAGATAGGTAAAATGATCTCAAACAAAGCCGATTTTATAATCAAGTATTAACTATCTCTTGTAATTTTCTATACTGCACTGAAAGTGAAACACAGAATCATTGCATGGATATGCTTTCACACCATCACAAAGTTGAAATAGCAGAAAAAATCCTGAGTTGAGCCATCCTAAGTCAGGGATGGTCTATACTGCAGTCTGACTCCTCATCACTCTTTCAAATACCCCGTTCATCATCCAGAAGTCAACGCTCACATGATTCCAACCTACGACCAATTTCCTTTTGTGGGAAAAAGAGATGTGGCCTAATAGACCGCAGGGCTCAGAGTACAAAACAGCACCGGGGACCCACGGATGACCAGTATTTGGCAAGTCATAATTTGTTAATTCTCAAAGCCACATTATGGCGCTTGATTTGGAAAAAAAATGAGCAGTACTTAATGGCTATTTGGAAAAAGGGAGAAAAGCAGATTTTGTGCTAAAATGTATCAATTTCATTCCCCTGTTAAAAATAAATGTAATTTCAATGTCTCCCCCAAAACTGCTAATCACCTAAGCACAGCATGGCGGAAGGCTCATGAGCTGATCCTACCTACTTCCCAGGTCTCCTCCTTTCTCCCGCCCTCCCTAACCCTCCCTTTCCTTACATCCTGAAACCTATGCACCAGTGCAGCCCTGGGATACCTCCAACACCCTGGGCATCGCCTCACCTGGATTATGTCTTTACTATCTGTCTTTCCCAGCATTCAGAGCCCCTTGAGAGCAGAAGCCAAGTCCTATTTTTCTTTGTTCTCTAGTGCTTACCACATAGTAGGGGCTGTTGTTAGGTACGTGAGCAGCTCAAAATTCACCTTATGGATACATACTCAAACCTACAGGCTACGAATGTTGTTTGGTTATTAATTATAATTGTATGACCACCTTTTTCTTTCTTTTTAACCAGTTGAAGAAAGCAAAGGTTTTCCTGTTAATTCGGCTATTGCTGCCAGGACAGTTTCTAAAGGCTGCCTTCCTTCTGTGACCCTCCTGCTCAAGCATGCACTTTGGCCCAGGCCTGGAGCCTTTGCTTCTCTGCCAAGCCCACCGCCCTGCAACTGCAGCAGCTGCGGCTGCTCACACCCTCCCACGCCCTTTCATGTCCGGTATGCCATTTGATCCTCGGCCGGAACCACAGGAGATAGATGGGCAGACCTCTCAGACTGTTTGTACAGATAAACAAAGAAGAGTTAATTAAGTCTGCCTAAGGTCAGACGGGTCACTCCATTCGTGTGAGACAAGACGAAACGCTATGCACCGGATCCCTAGCTCAGGTCTCTCTCCTATTGCACAAGGGCCCACCATTGCCCTAATCCACTCTTCTTAATGAAGCTCATTCTGACTCTTAGTGAACACCTTCCCTGGGCCTGGGACTGTACTGGGCGGCTGCAAGGACTGAGGGCTCAGGAAGATGAGCTGGAATGAGATGTGACAAATGCCACTGGAGTCTACACACACCGCACATAGGGGAGCCCCAAAACTGAAAAAAAAAGAAAAGTCACCACCTTTCTGGAATTCCACAATAACAACAGTGCATGCCACACCCCCTGCCCAGGCTCCCCACTGACCAGTACTGTATAAGCGGCCTGTGACTCTGAGGGGGGGCGGTTTCCCTGCCTCTTGGATACAGAGAAGACACATGATGTGAGCAAACCACGTCCCACAGCATTAGGTTCCGAGGTCAGCAGTGGGGAAACCATCTATCATCAATACACCCTTGCAGGTCTTGACAACACAGACAAGGACTTGACGCAGACGCCCTCCTTCCCTCGCTCCATGAATCTAACATGGCCAGTCTCCATCGAAGTGGGAGCAGATCGATTTTGTGGGGAAGTGTATGTGCTGTCATTGTTGTTTTGGATTTTGAATTTTTAGTTCGGGACTGGATGAAGTAGTTCACAGGCATGAAGGGCACAGATGATGGAGAAAAAAAAATCTGTATTTCTAAACACCAAAGTCACCCTCGGTGAGCTGAGACATTTAGAATTTCAAAGATAAATGAGAAAAGGCATTTTGATTTCCTACTTCCCACACACTCCAGGGCAGGTTCTCATTGGCTAGAGCGGTGAGCTGAATGAATCCTTGAGCCCCTTCAATTACTTCTCTTGTTCTTTTTTTCTTTCTTTCAATTAGTAGTATTGTTGCTGTTGTAATTTATCATTATTATTATTTTATCAGGCATGCATAGTTGAACACTGTCTCTACTGTAAATCTTTAGCCACAGGTTGAGACTAAGTATACATGAGCAGATCTGTCTGAATTATGCTAAGTACATGTGACTCTTCTATAAATATTCCTTAATTCATACTTAATTAAACACTAACTATATACCCTCACCTGCATTAAGTGCTAAAGGAAGGAGACTCAGACACAGGCTTCAAAATGTAGTAGAGGAGAAAAGTACCAATAAGATCACTTCATGACTAACAGCTGGACATACCAGGCAAGGTGGGGCTGGACAGGGCAGGCTTAGAGGAGATGACCTCAGCCCAGACACACACCTACAGACCCTTCAGACATCAGATCACCTTCCCAGCGACCCCTATATCCCCTCTCAACAGTCCAACCCCTCTGTGACCACAGACACTCACATGTCTTTCTCAGCTTTTTCTCCCCAGCACTTATCCCCTTTTGACATCTCTTACTCATTTTTTGTCTTCCTTGTTCCATGAGAAGGTCAGTTCTACGAGGGCAGGGATTTGGGTCTGCTTTGCTTGCTACTGCTGCCTGATCCTAGAATTCTACCCAGTGCACAGTAGGACTTGGTCAGTGCTCACCTTCGCTGACTGCGTTAAAGCACAACGGCCACACCTCTCTAATCCCTTTATCCTCCTTCTCTTCTTTCACAGCCTTTATCGTAATTGAAGTCACCTTTCCTTTTAAAGTCTGTTTACTTAGCTGGTTTTTTTCTCTCCCCTCACTTGAATGGAAGTTTCATGGTAAGAGGAAGTTTATCTGATTTTCTGCTACTGTTTACCACTTAAAACAGAGCCTGACACATAGCAGGTATTCAACTGATTTGGGTTGAATGCATGATTACACCACCACCACCACCACCACCATCATCATCATCATCACCACCACCACGACCACCACCACGCCTCCCAGTCACTGAGCACTCCATGTATTCCAGATGGCTTTACACACAGTAACCCTGTGAGATGGGCACCATCATTATTACCATTTAAGACTAAGAAAACATAGAAAGGCAGTAACTTGTCCATGGCCACAAACCTAACAAACCTGATGACTCACCTGTGATCCCAAACCTAGAAAAGAGTGGAGCCAGCAATTAATCCCAGACCACCGATCTGTGCTATGCTGCTAGTCACTGTCCTACTGACACGACTGAAACTGCTCTATAGAACAGGGCCACCACTGCTTCGGGACTGCTGCGGGGGTTCATTATCTGTCCCCTCTGACCCCCTCCTACCACCTCCAGGCCACAGGAAAGCCAGAGTGACACTGTCAAACTCCAGATCCGATGGTCTGATTCTGTTCTAAATTTCTTCAATGGTTTTCCACTGGTAGGGCACATGTTTTGGGTGCGCCCAGCAAAGGGAATCAGGATTTATATTAACCTCTCTGGAAGCATGTCATCTTTGGAAAAATGAAAAGCTATAATGAAAATGATAGACTTGGGAGAAATGCTAAGCCTTTAAGATGGCCGGATGGACCGATGGATGGATGGATGGATAGATGGATATGTAGAGATGGGTTATTTGATTATGATACTGACACTATCAGTAATTCTAGAAATATTTATGGAATAGCTGATCAGAATCCACAAGGAAGATGCATTAAAATGGATACTTCTGGGCCCCACCCAAACTCACTAAATTAGCATCTCTAGGGATAGGGTCAGGGAATCTACTTTTTCCTGGTACTGGGAATTGAACCCAGGGTGCTCTATCACTGAGCTACATTCCCAGCCCTTTTTATTTATTTATTTTTTTTATCTTGAGACAGGGTCTTGCTAAGTTGCCGGCCTCAAAACTGTGGTCCTCTTGCCTCAGCCTCCCAGGCACTGGGATTACAGGCATGCACCACCATACCTGGCTACATTTTTTACAAGAACTCCAGATGCCCCTTTGACGGCCACCAACCTAACACTTTTCAACTCCAGGACACCAGACAAGTACCTGCAAGTTGGATAGTACTATATAAACCATCAGCATCAAGACTAAGACCCAACTGGCTCTGTTTCTTAACTAACAAAGCCTCTTTTGTTCAACAACAATGTTGCATAAGTCACGGATTCAAACTTCCCTAACCCAGGACACAGATTTCAAAAGTGCCCAACACTTGAGCAAGTCAGGCCACCTCACACAGAGCCCAAACCATTATGTCAGCAATATCAACGCCCTCACAGGTCAACAGTGATTATTCTATTTCTTTCCTTTAAAAAAAAAAAATCCTGCCACAACTATGAAATTGTGAGAGAAAAATGAAAAGGATATACACATAAACCATGCCTTGCCCCTAGCACACCAACTGACTTCTGGGCTAGGACTCTGTGGGATTCAAAGGAAAGCAGGTCTACTTAGTCCTTTTACATTCTCAAAGATCCCTGAAAAGGTTAGAAATGGGTTTGGTACATGAAATGTTCAGTGAGTATCCAGGTCCCTGGCATTACCAGACTTCCCGGAGGTTATTAGAACCAGTCCCTACCTGAATTTGTCTCTGGACACGGGGTGTCATTTGACTCAATAATAAATCCTCGCTACTACAGCTACAATAAGAGGAAGGTCTTACCAGGTACTGTCCTCTCTATCTCTAGGCAGCAACAGTATGAACCGGATATTAAATCTTATGCTAAAAATTCGAACTAATTTTTCCTTTTCTTTAACACAAGTTTTCCAATTATTTAACCTGTGTAAATACCCAGAAAAAATGCTTTCCTCTACAAAATGTAAAATAAAAAATAAAATACTTGATAACATAGAGGTCAAACGGTCTTGGAAACCACTTTGAAAAATATGGGATTTAATTATAGTGCTACAGCAAGTTTCTAATCTGAGTCATGTCATGTGGTTTAGTAGATTTTTTTTTAAATTTCAGAAATATATTTAAGTACTGAAATCTAACTCTGATTATTGTCAAATGCTTCTATAAAAAGAAAACATTCCACCCTACACAACACAACACAACACAACACAGAAACCTCCATTCCACCCTACATACAACACAGAAACTTCCACTGTTTTAGAAATAATGATCGTGTACTACAATATCCAAAAGAGCCTACAGGGGAAAAAAAAAACCATTTGTAGAAGGAAACAGCCAGAGAGGTGAATTTTTCAAGATATTTCACAGGTATGAAAACAATTTTCACTCTCCATATTGTATGAGCAAGCCCATCACATAAATGACTCTTCACAGAGTCTACGTAATCTCAGCAGTAATTGGTCCTATCATTATATGACATGAACAAAGCAATCACTGGTCAGATGTGCTGCGGCAGATTAAGGAGAAGGAAAGTGAGGTCCTGGAGGCTCATCTGACCCACAGTACTCAGAGCAAATCGCGTAACAAAAACAGAATGGAGAAGAGCCCAAAGTATGAAGGTTCCTAACCCTTCAGATCTCATTCTAGCTTCCTATTTACAAGCTACAGCTCGAAAGAGCACAATCACTTTTACTGATTTCCAACGCAATTTTCTAACTTCTTCAAAGTTCTTAAGCTTCCAGCTCTGAGCCATGCCAAAGTCCATGCCTGTCTCCCTCACCCCACCCAGATTACAAAAGGGGCCTGCATGCCCCTCAGGCATCAAGAATGCCATGACCCTCAAGCTCCTCTTGAACATGCTGAAGGGAGCTGCCAAAACACAGGGCAAGGACAGCAGGGTACAGCGGGACTGTAAAAGGCTCCCTTGGTCAAACATGAATAGCTACAGATGTCGTTAAGATACCAAAACCAGCACACCATTTAGACTCCAGTATTTTTTTTTAATTGTGAAAGACAAAGAAAATGGGTATTAATGCTAGCATAAAAATATTTTTTAAACTCCGTGTTTATTTGTCAAATACCAACTGCTTTTTCTTCCATTCCTTTCTGTTTCTGATCTTTGGAAAAAACCACACCAGTATCAAATGTCACTTAGTTCTTATTCAAACAGAAGAAAGCAGACACAGCGACTGCACGGTGACTTGGCTGACCTGGGCCCTCAGTAAAAACAAACCTCTATAAATCACCAGATGTAAGCAATTGGCTAGTGATCACTTTAATTAATTGAACAGCTTTCCTGAAATTTACTGTATAATTTCAACCCTCCCAACACCTTTACCAGAACCTACTAACAATGGTGGGTTTCTTTCTTCAGTTGTTTAAAGGAAGAACATGTTTTTAACTTTGGTGACTTAAAGACATTGTTTAATTATTCAGGATTAAAATGGTAAATTACTTAATTTTAGAAATTAAACCAGGAGCATTCTAAATCCTACCTTTAAATTCTGGAAAGTCAGAATGATTTCAAAATCTATCTTAATACATGAATGTAAGCATGTGTTCTGCCCCCAAAATACAGAAAACAATTTTAGTTGTATTTGAAAACTCTTATTTGCCAAATAAGATACAACAGTATTTCTGAATTCAATTACATACTTAATTTTAACTGCAGAGTTGGAGATTTTGAGTTGAGGTTTCTAAAATCTGATTTCCACTGAAAGCACCATACTTATAAAAAGGTACCCAGTGGCTTACTATACACTCCCATTTATCCTCACAAAACAACTCTAATCACCTCCACTAGAAGCCAGGAACTACACAATCCACAGATCCCAGGCCTTCCACTGAGCAATTTCAGAATCAAAGTCCTGGTCTACTGAATATCATCCAATGGCTTCTTGGAAACCAGTTTGGCAATGGTGGCAAAGTGTCAAGTGTGTTGTTTTAAGTTATAAGGACACTTGAAATTTAGGAATGACAGCACAGGCTAGAAAACAAGTTAACCCATTTAAAGAGCCCTTCTTTATTATAACCTGTAGGACATATCCAAATTTTGCTTGTAAGATCTTTACGCTAGTCCATACAAAACACCAACTACCCATGGCCCCTGCAAATACACATGTGAAATTCTGCTAATATTCACTTACAAGGAGAGAAGTGTAATATTTGCCGAGACTGGTCCCAGATTTGGAATGGTCTCCAACTCATTGTTGTTCAGTTTCCTATAAATGCCAAAAGGGGGGGAGGGGATAAAAAGCTAATTAGGTAACTTGTAATTCAGAGGTGAAAACTTTATAAATTACTTAAGGATCCCTCCCCAGTTAGAAGCTTTAAGTAGTTTATTATAATCCCAATGTTCATACAGTGAAACAGTATGAGTGGTAATATATTTTATGCAAACCTCAAACAGAAAGTAACTTGAACTTACACTTCTCGAAGGCTTTGAAGGTGGCTCATGGAACTTGCCTCGATGAAAGATAATTTGTTGTGACTTAGGTCCCTATAAGAAAAGAAAAGTAAAATTATAAGTAGTTTCTAAAACATTACGAATGGTGATTGAAGATATACAAGACAGAGTGGGCTTATGAACACTAATGACACTATCAACACTTGTGACAACTGAAGAAATAACCGGTCCATTCTGTCTACACACTAGTTGGCAACCAAAACACCAAAACTCAAAAATGCAAACTCTGAGGACAAAATTAGCTTAAGAGCTGGCAGATTCAAATGCTTTCAGCCCACAAATGTTTTAAGAGATGTTTTTTGGCACACGGTGAACAGATCTTTTGTGAACTGGTAGTTATGCTGCACCCTCCCATCTCCCCACTCCCAACTTGATATGATGACATCATGGCTTATGAAAAAATGGCTAATTAGGCAGGTTGCTGAAACTACAGCCTCCATTGAAGCATTGCCATATCACAAAATTAAGCAACAATGTCCTTATTAGAGGCAGATAAGATAGAAATTGCTCTTTCCATATATTTGTTTTTCTGAGTTAAGGCACCCAATTATTTTAAAGTATGGAATGTGTGCGTTCAAAAGTGTACAAAAACAGCCTGAACCCTCTGCCTTCTTGAATTCCCCAAATCTCAATATCTGATAATTTAACATACAATTTAAACCACATCGACCATCTAATAAAATTAAGCAGATTTTACAGGCACCTGTGAACAGATTCCAATCACTAAAATAAATGTATTTCTTACTCAAAGACTCAGTCTAACTTAGTAACAATTTCCACAAGACATCAATGCCATCATAAAAACAACAAACTCCTGGCCACACACTATTCCAGGTTAGAGAGTCAACTCAGCACTTAAGATTCAAAATACAAACCCAAATCTGGCAAATAAGCTGGGTTATAAGCCCTATATGATGTCCCATGGCAATGACTATGGGCCTTCAAAATGGTATCAGGAGAATGAAATGCTGGACTCCTGCAGGAGGGCCTAAAGCTCCCCACTTTAGGGTAAGGGAATCCTTTCGGTGTTTAAAATGAGAGAAAGAGAAAGTGTGTGTGTGTGTGTGTGTGTGTGTGTGTGTGTGTGTGTGTGTGTGCTTTACTAGGGACTGAACCCAGAGGCATTCTAGGGTCTCACTAAGTTGCTGAGGCTGGCCTGGAACCTGTGATCCTTCTGTCTCAGCCTCCCAAGTACCTGGGATTCCAGGTTTGCAAACTGAAGATTTTTAAATAACCAAGTTTTGGATAACTAAAGTTGACTGACCAAAAGCATGAACACACAGATGCATAAATAAGACCTCCCAACATAACTAAATGAAAATGGAGACAAATCCCATCCAGGAAAGCAGAGTTACTTAGTGCTTAGTTAACAAGGAGAAATCAGAGATCCTTTCAGTCTTCGAGCTTTTGTTTTGAGAGTAAACCTGGATTTTTCTATTTCACCTTTAAAAAAAAACAACAATCTGCAAAGGTTTTATTCGAAATATGTTTGCCTAAAGACCTACCAGACAGTAACAGACATGAGTAGATTTGTTCTGGTAGAGTTATAACATGAAAAAAAAAATCTGGCACAGTGTTTAAACTATAAAAATCCTGCAATTACAACCACTGCTGTGCACGCTCACCACTCAGGCCAGAGCCAGACACTTTCCCTCCGAGTCCGGCTCAAGTCCATCTGGAGTTCATCAAGGAAAGCGTGAGCCCAACAACTCACGTTAGGATTCACACAAAACCGGTGTGCTTTGCACCCCAGACAGTCACAGATTCCCCACATGGTTTAAAAAACAACCAAGGAAAAGAGCTCCTCACCTGGGAGGTAGTCCGAGTCCACAGAGGGTCTCATGTGGACTCACTTAACTCAGGAACGTTGACTCTCCATCCCCCATTGTTCCCAGTTTTAAAAGCAAAGGGGGAACCAATCTGGCATTTACAGGTGATTTTCCTTTTAATTAAAAAAAAAAAAACCTAAAACCACACTCCCCACTTCATTGTAAGGATTATTTCACAGGGCATCCTACAAATCCTTCAGCAAATGAGATTGAGGACTTAACGTTTTTTTCCACCAGTAATGGGATGAGATCCCCCAACAAAAGACCTTTAAAATGAGAAACTGCCTTCAGAGACCAGGGCCCATGCTGGGGTCCGCTCATTTTGGATCCAGAAGCAGGAGCTGGCGACCTTAAATATTTCAGTTATTGCAACACACTTGCATGCCTGAGTTTTGTGTGCTATTAAAACCACATTATATGTGGGAGAAGAAAAAAAATCACCCCTTAAGTGACTTTTACTGCTAAATACTTAAAGCCATGAAACTTTTAATGTACCTAAATTTAGATTTAATATAGTTTACATTTCAGAAATTATTACTTTCCAGTTAAAGGATGTCACATTTTCCTAAATCTTCAAAGTATATATATATATACACATATGGCTAGAACACTAAGAAGATTCAAGTTGTATAGTGTTGATGTTTTGTTAAGCCTAGAACTTAAAGCATAAGGACAGCAGATACTTCCTTTTTAGAGTTCCATTATTGTACATGTTTACCCAGGAAACATTTTAAGAAACCTATAGTGAGGTTAACCAATGGGAAAGGTGGTTCGGTAGAGAAGTGTTAACTATTTACCCAGACCTAGCTGGCCAAATCTTTAGAAATCAAATTCTTTCTACAGGGTAGAGAGAAGACACTCTTCCTGCCTATTAGCAAGCGAATAAGTATATAAGAAAATAATTAATTTTCAACATTTGGTTCCGGCTATCGTTTTCTTCCTTCTAGCCTTTGGAAATCTGACTTCCAAGACAAATTTTAAAATGCAAATACAGCACAGCTTCTTAATCAATCCCAGTGGGGCCTGCAGAGCTGCTAATTCAGCAGAAATCTGGAAGGCTAAAAAACGAAAAGCCAGGCTGTAGCTGTTTTAAGACACTGATCCAAAGTGACTCATAAATCAGCCTGCTATGTTAGAGTTTTAGTCTGGAAAATATAGAAAAACAGCTGTGAAAACCATAAGGACTATTACCCTCACCCCACCCCCAATTCTGGTAAGGACCAGAAGATTTATAACAGGCTAACGCTAAAGAAGTCACAGCAGAAACCACCTTTCCGACTTTTGCCTGAGCCCTGTTGATAAACATTTCTACGTGATAAAATAAATAATTCTGAAATTCCAGCGAGAAATTAATAATACTTGAAGCTCTTGTTGGCAATTGAGCAACTTTCCCCTCTTTTGGCTAAATAACATATTCTAACAAGCACTCATCTTTAAGCTCAGAACTGTGTAAGCACGAACTCTAGAGCAAGGCTCCAAATAGCTACTGTTTTAAGAGCCACTTTCATTAAAGCGTTAGAGGTTACTTTTTAAAAGGAAAACTGAGTACAGTACTATTATTTTATAGCTCAAACTATTCAACTTTTCACATATGGGGCTCCCATGGCAATGAATTACAACTGAATAAAGTGGGGAAAATAACATACACACATGCATAGATTTTTTTCCTTGCAAATTCAAAAAAATAAAACAAAAGATAGACATCGTACTTTTTCTGAATAGTGTTTTCATAAACTAGTCCAAAGACAAACTTTTACTATTTCAATTACTTAAAGAAAGGGAAGATATGAGGAAGAACAGTATGCATGTTTCTACTTCTTTCCACAATCTCCTCAAGAGCTTTTCTAATTATGTAAAATTTAGGTAGCATCTTCTTACCCCTCTTCCAATCCACCAAATAACAGAAAAGGAGAACTAAATTTCGTGTGCATGTGTGTGTGTGGGGAGGGGGGTTGTTTTGTTGCTTTGTTTTGTCTCTCTCAAAGGTGGAGAAGAGAGCTGGAGAGCTTTAGGCACAAACAAAAGGAACATTTACAATAAAGAATTTAGACCACATGGTTTGGTGACACCTACAGAGATAGTTAGAAGCCACAGAAGTACAAGAATGACAGGGCCATTCAATGAGTGATCACAGCAGGGCTTCTGACAACAGACTGAGTGCTTATTTATACAAGTGGAACTTATTTTCACATACATTTAAGGAATGTGGACTTGTATTGAGACAATTTACTGCTGGCGGAAATGTAATTAAAGACTGTGCTAACCAAATAAACTGTAATTTGTTTTTAGTGTGCCACCAAATTATCTGCAAAACAAAATCCTAATTAGGTCAGCTACTTTTAAGACAATGTTTAAATAGGTATCGAACCCCTTTGGATTCAACTCATCTTGGAATCAAAGACAAAACAGTTATTTCTTTAATGACATCTAAGTTCACAAAAAAATAGACTACACTCTGGTGTGATCCAAGGGCCACTTGTCCTTGAGAAACTACAGAATAAAGTTAGGTTCAGTGCATAATCTAAGCACTTCTAAACACAAGTCCTTTCTTTTCTTTCCCATTCCTCTATCATCCATAGGTGTTCACCTCCAGTCATTCAAATGTTCGGTTCCATATGTTGTCAATAGAGCCATTCACATTTCATGAATGCTGCAGCATGACCTCCACAAGAGGCAATTGAATGGAATTAGCCACAACTAATTGAAAGTCTTCCTGCCTTAGGTTAAAGCCCTTATCTCCTTCTTCACTTGTAATAAAAAACTAAGTAAGACATCCCATGATAAGCGATTAAGTATCAATCCAATACTCTCCGATTCTACTTCTTTATTAAACTCCATTATTAAAAACACAAAGAACATGATGTCGGATGGTCAACAATTCTACAATTCACAAATAAAAGGACTTAGATCAGTACAATGATGTAAAAACCCAATTCCTTAAACTAGCCAACCAAACCTCTGACCACTATTATGATGTTAAGTCAGTCTACCACAACTGTTTAAGAACTGAGAATTCCCATTGTAGTTCTGCTAGGCCTAAATCTAAGATTAAGAGTGAACTGCACTTTTCTTTCTTTTCAACAGAACATCTACTTTAAAAAGTTTTGATTTTTGTTTGTTTGTTTACATTTCACAGCACTCCTCTAATTTTAACAAAACTAGGGGCTGGGAGGGAATGGAGAGCGTTGTCATTTGGAAAGGACCAGCATTTCCAACTAAATTTCATTTTCTTCCTGCTTCTTCCACTCGGCTGACCGTGATTTCTGGTTTTCAGGCTTCGCAGCGAAAATCCCAAAACTTGCATAACAGCGCTCTGAGCTGTCCCCTAAGCCTTCTGGACGAGCTAGGAGCTACAGAAAATCACGTCCTTCGTTCTGAAAAATCGAGTTCCTTGCTTTCCACATCTACTGATCAGTCTTACCACCCAACTTCTTGCCGGAACTAGGACAACGGGTGCGAATATGGCCCAGGTTGGGAGATTCAGAGTCCGCTGATGCGGAATCAAGCACAGGAGAAAGGGCCGAAGTCAGTCTGCCATAGCTTGAACCCCAACTGCGTTGAGGGGCGTCCTAAGTGAAAGGCGCGTGTGCAGGGACTGGTTGGGAACAGGAAAGGGGGCCTGAACCATCAGACACTGAAGTTGGGCCACTCTCCCACTTAGATGCGGGGAGAAAGCTACAAACTCCGTCCAGCCGCCCCGCCTGGGCCTGGACTGGACGGGCCGGGCCGCTCGGGGTGCTGGGGTCCCCTCCCCTGCTCCGTCGGCGGCGGGCCCACCTGTGCCGCACGCAGGAGGGACCCCGAGGCCGGGCGCAGGAGAGACCCTGAGGCCGGGCGCAGGAGGGACCCCGAGGCCGGGGTCAGGAGGGACCCCAAGGCCGCACGCTGGAGGGACCCCGAGGCCGGGCGCAGGAGGGACCCCAAGGCCGGGCGCAGGAGGGACCCCAAGGCCGCACGCTGGAGGGACCCCGAGGCCGGGGTCAGGAGGGACCCCAAGGCCGCACGCTGGAGAGACCCCAGGCCGGGCGCAGGAGGGACCCCGAGGCCGGGCGCGCCTTCCCACCGCTCGGAGCGCGGCCGGCGGCGGGGGCCGGGGAAGCCGCCCGGGAAGGGGGCGCAGCGCGCCGACCCGCGCACCCCGGCCCGTCCCCCGCGCCGCGGGCTCGGTACTTACAGTCGAGCGACCCGGGACGGCAGCGGCTGGGGCAGGCGCGCCAGGCGCTGGCGACTGCAGTCCAGCAGGTCCCCCAGGCAGCGGCAGGGCGCGGGGCACGGCTGCCCCGGAGCACCCAGCGCCGCGCACAGGAGCAGCCCCAGCGCCGCGGCGGGCGCACGGAGCCTCGGCCAGCCCATCGCGAGCGACCCGCGGCCTCGGCGCGGCCCGGGCTCCGACTCCAGCCGCCGGCGGACCCGGCTCGCGGCCGCGTGCTCCCCGCTCGAGCTCCTCGGCGCGCTCCGCTCACTCCCCGCAGCGCAGCCCTGGCATGCCCGTGCGCAGCAACCCCGGAACCGGACTGCACGGCCCGCCGCGGCGCAGCGGCACAGCAGCAGCCCCAGCGCCGTCCGCAAGCTCGCCCGCAAACAAACTTTTCCCTGCCTTCTCCCCCCGCGCAGCGCGAAGTCCCCGCGCGCCCGGCCCGGCCCTGCCCGGCGGGGCGGGGTCGGCCGGCGCGCAGCCATTGGCCCGGCCCGGCGGGGCGGGGTCGGCCGGCGCGCAGCCATTGGCCCGCCCCGCGGCCACGTGACCACGGCGCGGCTCCCGCCCCGCGCGGGAGAAAGTGCAGCCCAGAGTGTAGGAAATTCCGAGTTACATTTTCCAGCCTCTGGGGCCAGAAGTCTCCACGACGTCCTGGGAACCATATATCAACTGGCGTTGAAGGGCAAATGGGAACCAGCGAGCAAACCAGAGAGCAAATACTAGGCTCGTTCTCAGAGTGGGAGGAATTGGGCGAAGTTCTGGGAGTGACATTACCTCTGTTATCAAGAAACCTTCCAATTCCAAGTTAAAGAAATGTATAAATTATCTCTCCATGTACAGATGAAGCGGTAGTCTCGAGGAAAATACAGTTCTTTTAACTTTCATAACAGTGGGTGCTTTTTTTTCGCCCTGTCAATCGGCATCAAAAATAAAAATAATAAAACGCAGAAGTCATGGTTTTGGAAATGTTACGTTGAGTTAGACAGCCAGTCTTAGTGCTCTGGGTAGAGCTGGAGTTGGAAAAGACCTTCTAATAAACCCGCGATGGCAATCACAGATTCCAGGCAACAGGTAGCAATATAAAAGAATCACAGTAGTAGTTACTAGGACCTTGGAGGAAAAACAATATATACACCTTGGTCTAGCTGGTCTTTGAGTGATGACACATCTTCATTGAGAGTGCTGCTAAAAAAGCACCTGCCCTTGGGGGAAGGGGTAGCGGGATGGATTCGGGCTAAGGACTTCCTGGTGAAGTCTGCCCTGACTTGCTCTTTGCAGGTGATTGGGGCCACAGGATGTTGAAACTGATGGAGACCTCAGAGATCATCTGCTAACCCTTCCTCCTGTGGGCAAAGTAACAGACCCAGAGGAGGGAACTAATTTGTTTGTGGCAAAAGAAAAAAACCTGAAAGCTTATTTTAAGCTTCCACTTCTATAGATTGTCTTGCTGTCTGCCCAAGCACGCCTATCCTGGGGGCTGTTTGAACTGCTCATTATTGAAGAGAGGAGATAGCTTGTGGAGTTGAGACTTTAACCCCAGCTCTAAGGCCCATTGATTTCCACTGTAGCAAATCACCTGTTTAAGCACTCCCATTCATGGGGAAAGGAAAAGACTCACTTTGAAGTTGACACACCTTATTTTAGATAAGATAGCCCATCCTTTTCTTTCCAGCTACCATTGACAGCAACCCCACCACCTTCCTTGGTGATGTACAAATATAAAATATTTATAATGGTGGTGCCTCAGTTTTGAGTTATGATTTTACCTGCTTGGTAGTGGACAGGATAAACTACAGTTATGCAATGGGTTTTCCACCTCAGTTGTGCCTGTCTGTTTTATAAAAGGAAAATCAGGCTGAGTGCATTGGAGTTTTTGAAAAGGTGCCATTATTCACATGTCATAAGTATGGTGACTCGCTCCTGGGACATCACCCACATGACAGAGGTAATCAGACATTTGCTACCATTTGGCTCATTTCCTTTTCCTATTCTACCCTCTTGTTTCATCTTTTTCAATGAATCAAATTTACACTTATATAAGCCGGGCATGGTGGCGCATGCTTGTAATCCCAGTACTTTGGGAGGCGGAGACCGGAGGATCTGGGTTCGCAGCCAGCCTCAGCTCTCTCTCTCGCTCTCTCTCTCTCTCTCTCTCTCTCCTTAGTGAGGCCCTCCACAACTTTGTGAGACCTGGTTTCAAAATAAAGTATAAAAAAATAGGGCCGGGGGCGTAGCGTGGAGGTAGAACGCCCCTGCGTT
>PVJS01000465.1:108350-129525 GCA_004027185.1 Glis glis | reverse complement strand
CTAGGTAGAGAGAGAGAGAGAGAGAGAGAGAGAGAGAGAGACAGGGAGGGGGAGAGAGAGAGCGAGAGAGAGAGAGCTGAGGCTGGCTTCGAACCCGGATCCTCCGGTCTCCACCTCCCAAAGTACTGGGTTTACAAGCATGTGCCACCACGCCCAGCTTGTTTGTGTTTTTAATGATTGCTATTCTAATTGGAGTTAGGTGAAATCTCAGGGTAGTTTTGATTTATTAATTTTCTCTGATTGCTAATGATGTTGAACATTTTTTCATACATTTATGGGCCATTTGTATTTCTTCTTCTGTGAAGTGTCTATTTAGTTCACTTGCCCATTTTATGATTGGATTATTTGTTTTTTTAGTGGTGATTTTTTTAAGTTCTCTATATATTCTATTTATTAATCCTGTATCAGAGGAGTAACTGGCAAAAATATTCTCCCATTCTGTTGGCTCTCTGTTGAGGTTCTTGATTGTTTCCTTTTCTGTACAAAAGCTCTTCAGGTTAATGCAATCCCACGTGTCAATCCTCATTTTGATTTCCTGTGCTTTGGGGTCTTGTTGAAGAAGTCTTTACCTGTGCCTATGTGTTGAAGTGTTGGACCTATGCCCTCTTCAAGTAGCTGCAAGGTCTCTGCTTTGATTTCTAGGTCTTTCATCCATCTTGAATTGACTCTTTTACAAGGTGAGAAAGTGGGGTTTATTTCTATTTTTCTGCATATGGTCAGACAGTTTTGCCAGCACCATTTGTTGAAGAGGCTATCTTTTTTCCAGGGGATGTTTTTAGCCCCTTTGTCAAAAATCAATTGGCTGTAGGTGTGTGGGTTTGTTTTGCAGTCTTCTATTCTGCTCCATTGGTCTATATGTCTGCTTTTGTGCCAATACCATGCCAGTAGAAGACAGGAAATTATTAAAATCAGAGCAGAAATCAATGAAGTAGAGAATAAAAATACAATACAAAAAGTCAACAAAACCAAAAGCTGGTTCCTTGAAAACATAAACAAGATAGATAAGCCACTAGCCAACCTAACCAAAAGAAAGAGAGAATCAACCCAAATTACTAAAATAAGTGATGAAAAAGGTGATATTACCACCAACAGCACAGAAATCCAGAGGATCATCAGAAACTACTTTGAAAAACTATACTCCAACAAACTGGAAAACCTAGAAGAAATTGACAAATTTCTAGACACATACAACCTTCCTAAGTTGAATCAAGAAGATATAGAAAATTTAAATCAACCAATTGTAATTAAAGAGATTGAAGCAACAATAAAGAGGCTACCACCAAAGAAAAGCCCAGGTCCAGATGGTTTCCCAGGTGAATTTTATAAAACCTTTATAGAAGAACTGATCCCAATACTCCTCAATCTATTCCATGAAATAGAAAGAAACAGGACTCTTCCAAATATATTCTATGAAGCCAACATCACATTAATACCAAAACCAAACAAAGACAGCTCAAGAAAAGAAAACTATAGACCTATATTTTTGTTGAACTTAGACGCAAAACTTCTAAACAAAATACTGGCAACATGCATTCAAAACCACATCACGAAAATCATACATCATGACTAAGTTGGGTTCATCCCAGTGATGCAAGGCTTGTTCAACATATGAAAAACAATCCATGTAATTCACCACATCAACAGAACTAATGACAAAAATCATATGATCATTTCAATAGATGCTGAAAAAGCATTTGTCAAAATCCAACACCCATTCATGATGCAGAGAATTGGAATAGAAGGAACACACCTCAACATCATAAAGGTAATATACAATAGGCCCACAGCCAACATTATGTTGAATGGGGAAAAACTACGAGAGTTCCCCTTAAAAACTGGAAGAAGACAAGGATGTCCGCTGTCACCACTCCTTTTCAATATAGTGCTTGAGACTCTAGCCAGAGCAAAAAGCAAGAGAAGGAAATAAAAGGAGTACAAATAGGAAAAGAGGAACTGAAATTATCTCTATTTGCAGATGACATGATAGTATACTTAGAAGATCCAACAATCTCAACTAAAAGGCTCATAGAACTGATCAACAAATTCAGCAAAGTGTCTGGATACAAAATCAATCTTAAAAAATCAGAAACCTTTCTGTACCATAAATCTACTGAAAAAGAAATCCAGAAGACATTTCTACTCGCGATATTCCCCCAAACACTTGGGAATAAACCTAAAATACTTGGGAATAAACCTAACCAAGGAGGTAAAAGACCTCTATAAGGAAAACTATAAAACATTGAAAAAAGAAATTGAAGAAGATCTTAGAAGATGGAAAGATCTCCCATGCTTTTGGGTAGGCAGAATAAATATCATCAAAATGGCCATTCTTCCAAAAGTGCTCTACAGATTCAATGCAATACCCATTAAATTACCAAAGTCATTCTTCACTGACATAGAAAAATCTGTCCTTAAATTCATTTGGAACAACAAAAAACCCAGAATTGCCAAAGTAGTTCTCAGCAACAAGAACCATGCAGAAGGCATCACAATACCTGACTTCAAACTATCCTTCAGCTATCTTAAAGCAGATCATTTTGAATTTCTTCATCATCTGAAACTTATCTGAACATTATCTGAAAATTAATAATTTTAAGCCTGAAGTTTCCTCTCTTAACACAAATCCTTGCTGTATATTGTTTTACTGTTCACAATTCTTATTTCTCCTCCTGTGTAGATTAATGCTTTCTGCTCTCTTAAACCTGGGCATGAATACATATTATGTATATGCTGATGAAATTCAAGAAAAAGTAATGTATCCACTTTTAGATAAAGACTTTTTAAGAACAGCTGAGAATCTCACACTTTCCTCTTTGCGACAATTAAATGTAATGTTCCAAGGCATGGCTCTTTCATTGTCTTAGATTCAAGAATGCCATCAGTGACAACATGGAACAATCATCTATTTAACCTGAAATGAGCATAAAATGAGAGCTTGGTATAAATATTTGTGGCTTTAAAACAGTGATTACTAAACTAAGACCTAATTTGTTTGCTTTTGTAAGTAAAGTTTTTTGGAACACAGCCATGTTCATTTTTTTTTTTTTTTTTGGTACTGGGGATTGAACTCAGGAGCATTCTACCTCTGAGCTCCACCCCCAGTCTGATTTTTTATTCTTTATTTTGAAACAGGGTCTCACTAAGTTGCAGAGGCACTCACTAAGCTGAGGCTGGCCACAAACCCGGATCCTCCTGTCTCAGCCTCCCAAGTACTGGGATTACAAGCGTGTGCCACCATGCCCGGCCATGGTTCATTTTTTTTTAATATTGACTATGGCTGCGTCCATACTACAATGGCAGTACTGAGTATAATTGCAGACAGACACTGTGTGGTCCACAAAGCCTAAAATATTTGCCATCATGTCCTTTGCAGAAAACATTTCTGATTCTGCTTTATGTCATTTAGATTTCAGAGATGTTTGTTACTGCCACCTAACCCAGGCATCTCATCCTTTAGTTTGTTATACTTTTATCTTTGTATGTTGCCATAGACTGAGGAATGGGCATAAATCTCAATATGCTTGCAGTGGAGACTAGCCTGATTCTAGAGGAGAAACAAAGTGAGTAGGGCAGAATCCAAGAGACAGATGCAGCTCTATGCCAGTGTTTGGCCATACAGATTGAATATACAGGAGGATAGGTAGTTATTATGTGTAAGATCAATACAGGAGCCCTTTGCTGGTCTCGCAACTGGGGCAAGGTTCTGGTTCTGGTTCTCAGGCTGAAGAGAGGCACAGACAGAGCAAAACAACAGGTTCTTGTAAATACAGCAGTATTCTGAGCACATCCTAGAAATTTCAAGGGCAACTGTTTATGAATAAAAGACAAGGCCCCAAACTGAGAACCAGTTCAAAGGTTGAACCAAAAGGGTGTGGCAATGGAAGATGAGTGTCTATAAACAAATGTGGAGAAAGGAAAGGAACAGAAAGCAAACAGACAACTATGGCTAATTCTATGACCACTACTCTTGATTAGCAAAGAAAAAAGAAAAAACAAGGGGCATATTTTCTCTAATTCTCAGCAGCACTGGTTGTGGGAGGAGACCCAAAGGCAGGTCATCTGTGACTACTTCAGTCAATATTGGTGCACAAAGTGGACAGGACTGAGACAGGAAGGTGCAGCTGACTCAGCTATAAAACTTTGGGGAAGGTGGAGTAGAGTATTTCCCTAAACTCATATTAAACTGTAACTGTGCCTCTTCCATGTTCTTGTACTGTCAAGCCCATTTCTGTTTTTATTTATTCCTTAAGCAACCTAAGTTCAACAGTCACTTGTTTCATGTATACTTTGCTTGGTTTGAACTCAAACTGCCTGTATTCTTCTGCCCACCAGTCCTTGTTGAACCGCAAAGTGGTTTAGATTACTGTTCAAGGCTTTTTTGCCCTCTTTAAGAAGCTCACTAAACAGTAATGATTAGTTCCACCACAAATGTGTGCTCTCTAACTTGGCAGGATCCAAAATGCAACTCAGCAATTCTTTTAGTCTTATCTAATTGACTCCCAATTATAATTCCTGCATTATAATTCTAACAGCTGTTCCAAACTATCTTCAAGCCCCAATTACAACCCATTCTTTCATTCAATAAATAATATTTTTAGCATTTACTATGCAACAGACCCTCTGCTAGCTGTTAAGGAAACAACCATGAAAGAGCTAGGCATGGCCTCTGGCTTCATGGAGTTAATGGGCCCCACTCATAGCAACTCATTAACTTCATAGCCTATAGCTAAGAACCCTAACAGATAGAAGAATGAGAAGATTCAAGAGGGGCACATAACTTGGGCAAGAGTAGGATGTACCATATTTCCTGGAGAAAATCATCACAAACTCAGACTTGAAGGATTGGCGGGCTGATTCAAATGAAGCAAGTGGGAAGCAAGTTTCCAGGGAGAGAAGCCTGTTGAGAAGAGAGGGAACATGGTAAACTGGCAGAACTCAGTATGGCCAAGGGATACAACAAGGGCAGTGAGGTTGCACACAGAGGCGGTGATGGACAAGGAAGCTGTAGAAGTAAATGATGAGCACATCAGTTCAGCCATCTAATCTGGGTAAGGAATTTGAATTGTATCCCAAGATCAGAGGGAAGCCTATGGAATGTCATAGGTGGGGGAGTGAAATAATTAGATAGGAACTTTAAGAAGATCACTTAATCTGCAGTAGGAAAAATATATTGAAGTGGGACAAAAATCAGGGCAGGGAGAGGGCAGTGGTTTGAGTCAAAATTGTTGGGGCCTATATAGAGTGGGAGCAGGAGAGAAAGGAAGACATAAACTTGAGAAAATACTTTGTAACTTGATTTATAAAGTCATCTGAGCCAATTGTGGTGGTGCACACCTATAATCCTAGTACTTGGGAGGGTGAGACAAGAGGATTGCAGGTTCAAGGCCAGCCTCAGCAACTTAGCAAGACCTTCAGAAACTTAGCGAGACCCTGTTTCAAAATAAAAAGGAATGGGGGTTTCGCCTGGAGGTTGAATGCCCCTAGGTTAAATCCCTAGTACCAAAAAGGTAAAGTCATCTGAAGTACACTGCCTTAAGTGTCCTCCTATCCATTGTAAGATTTATTATTTTATGTTCAAATATTTATTTATTTATTTATTTATTTATTTATTTATTTTCATGCACTAGATGCTACTTCATGTGTCATGAGCACTATTAGTGAATACAATGAGGTGTCTGTTCTCATAGAGAACCAAAGAAGCAAACAATGAAGTACTGAAAAACATGATTCAAATGAGTGTGTTGTGCCTCATGAAATTAAAATGGAGAGGTGTGATAAAGTGTCCTGGGTGCAGGCTCCTTCATATAGACAGGTCAGAGAAGACCAAAGTATCACATTTGAGTTGAGACCTGTGTTGTGGGAAATGGCCAGCATTGGGAAGTTCTAGCAGTGAGCATTTGAGGTAGGGGAAAATGCAAACAGGGAAATGAGCTTGTCTTATTGAAGAACAAGAAAGAAGTGCAGGGAGAAGGGGAAGAGCAGGGGAGAGCAGGGAGAGAGCAGAGAATGGAAGAAAGAGGCTGCACAGAGAGACAAACATAAGGCAGATTATGGGAGGTTTGAGAGGCTATTAAGGAATTTAGGTTTTATTCTAAGTATAATATTGATGTATTTTCACCCTTCTTCACCTTTAATTCAGAGAAATATCTGTTATTACCCAAGCCTTACTAGAATTTGTTTAAATCATCCTACCATATCGCTCATTTCCCCCTATTAAATGGCAAACATGTCCAAGTTATTTAATTAACAAAGATTTATGGAACACCCACCTCTTACATGTCAGATTCTGTGTTCTACTCTAAAAAGAGTTCTTCTTGCCTCTGTGATGACATGTGTCCAGATCTTAGCCCTAGTTACTCCATATTGCTGCCCTGAGCACTGCAAGGCCATAAGCTCCACTATATTTGGCATGAGACAAGGTCACCATGAATTTTGCTAACGCTGCATAATGCTTAACCTTGGCTACTGTATCCCACCGCTTTGCTTATGCAGATGTAGAAAATCCAAGCAATGTCAAATGTGAGGTAAACATATATTGTTTGGTCTCAAGTGAGTTGTTTTCCATCATTCTAAAATTATGTGAACTTGAACTTTTGATCCTGTGAAACTGTACTTTTCCCTATATAAACGACCATCAACAGATCCTAGGGGCTGCACTCACTAGGGGTGTAGCCCAACCGGTCATAAAATAAAGACCTCAAAATTGGTTTTTTTGGAGTCTGGTGTGTTTCTGCAGGTTCCCTCATTACATTTTTGGAGGCCGCAGCAAGATTTTCAGAGACCCAGGCAAAGGGAGAGAGAGGATTTCGTCCCTGCTGGAGCGGAGAGAGAATTCTGTCTCTTCCACCTCAGGGTCTCTCTCCCCTCCACATATGCGGGGTGGTACCCCTTATGGAGAAGCCATACAGGCCCTGAATGAAGCAGCGTTGGCCCCTCTTCTCCCCTTTAAGGAGGCCCCTCCAACCGGGACTGAGTGGCCAGTCAGGACCACACATTCATGGTTTATGTTCCCTTTTCTACCAGCGATCTTTATAATTGGAAGATCCAGAATCCTTCTTTCTCTGAGAAGCCCCAGGCCCTTATTTGCCTTTTATAAACTGTCTTTTTTTAACCCTTCAGCCCATATGGGATTATTGTCAACAACTATTGACTACTCTTTTCACAGAGGAAGGGAGAGATGGAATTAAAATCGAAAGTAAAAAGCTCACTGCTCTGGGACCAGATGTGGGGAATGCTCCTGTAGATGAGGGCCATGTGGACCATCTTTTTCCTGTCACCCACCCTACCTGGGACCCAAATACCACTGAGGTAAGGGAGAGCTTGTTAGGAGGGATGGGGGCAGCTGCTAGATGGCCTACTAATCTGTCTAAGGTGAGTGAGGTTATGCAGGGATTACAAGAATCTCCCACTGGATTTTTGAAACTTCTGAGAGAAGCATATTGAGTTTTTACCCCAATAGATCCAGTCACGGGAGAAAACCAGCAAGCTATTAATATAGCTTTTGTTACTCAATCAGCCCTGGATATTAGGAGAAAACTACAAAAAATTAGAGGGTTTTGATGGAATGAATAGGTCTCAGCAGTTGGAAATTGCTCAGAAAGTGTTTAATAACAGGGACACCCTAGAGGATAAACAGAATAAGAAACTGACTAAAGTCGTGATAGGAGCCATCAGGGAAACTGACAAGGAAGAAAGAAAGAAACTAAACAGAGGTGGAAAAATATTTTGTGTGAAGGAGACTAGAAAAGGACCAATGTGCCCCTTGCAAGCAGAGGGGACATTGAAAGCATGAGTACCCACAGAAGGAAGGGCAAAATGAAAAGCACCCAATCCTCCATTAGGGGAAAATTGTCGTGGCCAGGAATTGAGCCCCCAATAGGCCATGGTAACAATGAAAGTTTGGGGCAACTATTAAGAAATCTGTTGATTTCTTAATAGATACAGGAGCAACTTATTCAGTTCTCAAGAAACTTTTTGGACCTGTGACCTCCCAACAGATGCCAATCCAAGGGGCTACAGGCAAGACTGCTTTTTACCACTGGACTACTACTCGAATGGTGGACCTAGGAAAAAGGTACTGTGACTCACTCATTTTGTTATACAGGACTGTCCATATCCTTTGCTAGGTCGTAATCTTCTTCAGAAGCTAAGAACAACTATTTCCTTTGAGGACACTGAGAATAAGTTGTCCCTATCTCCTGAGAGGGCTCCACCTTCAATCCTGGTGAGTTGGCCCTGGTCAGAAGAATATCTTCTACACTCCAAGGTGGAAACCAGGGAGAGGCCTTCTCCTCCAGGATACCTGAAGAAGTTACAGAAATTGTTTCCTTGAGTGTGGGCAGAGACTAACTCTCTTGGACTAGCTGCTCACTGGCCCCCTATTATGGTCCAGTTACTGAGTACAGCTACTCATGTAATGGTAAAACAATATCCTGTGAGAGGGGAGGCAAAGCAAGGGATTGTTAAACACATAAATAGACTCAGGACTGAGAGGCTAGGGTCCTCATACTTTGTCATTCCCCCTGGAACACGCCACTGCTCCCAGTTTTAAAACCTGGAACCCAAGACTATCGACCTGTCCAGGACCTCTGAGAGGTCAACTAATGGGTAGAAACCATCCACCCCACTGTTCCTAAACTTTATGCCCTTCTGAGTCTACTACCCCTGGAGAGACAGGTCTATACTGTTTTGGACTTGAAGGATGTGTTTTTTTCTTTGCCTTTGGCCCCTGCTAGCCAACCCAGTTTTGTATTTGAATGGACTGACCCAGAAGGAGTGTTTACAGGATAATTAACATGGACTAGACTTCCCCAAGGATTTAAAAATTCCCCAACTCTGTTTGATGAGGCACTAAGTACGGACCTCCTGGAATTTAGACAAAGTTACCCCAGAAGCACTCTACTTCAATATGTAGATGATCTTCTCATAGCTTCACAGACAGAGGAGGAATGCCAGGAAGCCACTGAGGGACTTCCTGAAGACACTCCAAAACCTGGGATATCGTGTCTCTGCTAATAAGGCACAACTTTGCAGAGCCTGTGTTACCTATTTAGGATACAGTCTGAAAGGAAGAATAAGGGTGCTATCCCAGAGCCACATAGCTGCAATTCTCCAAATACTCATTCCAGAAAATAAGAGGCAAGTCTTGGGAGCAGTAGGATATTGCCGGTTATGGATCCTAGGTTTTGCTGATGTTGCTTCAATAGTAGCCATTAAGTTGATGCAGGAGCTAGTCCCCAGGTATGGGTTGCCCCTAACTTTGGGGTCTGACAATGGTCTGGCCTTTATGTCCAAAATCTCCCAAAATTTGGCAAAAGCTTTAAATGTTAATTGGAAGTTACATTGTGCATATAGACCTCAGAGCTCAGGGAAAGTAGAAAGAATGAATAGGATCTTAAAGGTCAAGATGTACAAAATATTGAGAAGGGTTTATACCAAATGAGATCATGTTTGGAAGGCCACATCCGATACTCCCCAAACTGAGGAGTTTGCAGGAGGCAGAAATAACTAATCATTCCCTTCTCAAGTCATTACAGGCACTCCAGAAAACCCAGAAGGAAATCTGCCAAGCTGTTAGAGACTCACACCCCCTAGTGGTCAGAGAACCAGTTCATCAGTTTCAGCCTGCTGATTTGGTATGGATAAAGACAATACCCACTCAGACATTGGAGCCAGCGTGGAAAGATACCTACTCCATGGTCCTCAGCACTCCAACTGCCGTAAAGGTTGCTGGGGTTCCTTCTTGGATTCATCACTCACAACTAAAAAGGCTCTCAAAAATGAGGACAGATGGACAGTCACTCAGACCACCAACCCACTAAAGATAACAATCAAATGGGTTACTTAATGAAAAGCTTGTTAGGCCTGTTGTTATGTAGGTAGAAATTATCTATGGGATTGAAGTGCCCCAAAATGGATATGGGAAATTAAAAAAATAGGAAATGAAAAAATAATTCAGCAAGTGGTTTCAAATAGTCAGCCTGTAATTAAGATAGATCTTTGTTCCCTTATGGACCCAGGTGTTTGGAGAAAAGAAGGTGTTTGGATGAGATATAAAAAAAGAGGATGTGGAAATTTAAATTCTGAAAAAGGGATACAAGGTGATCAATTTTATGCTTGTCCTGCTTATGGTAGATCTAATTGCATAGAAGAAGGCCATTATTATTGCAAAGAGTGAGGTTGTGAAACTGAAGCCTCCTGGAAGCATGAGGATCTTCACATTTGAATATACCACTGAGACCCCCCTCCAGGTTACACAAAAGGAAAATGCAACCCCTTAGAAATTCAGATACTTACTTGGGGTGAGCATGAAAGTCATTACTGGCTTGCTGGCATGACATGGGGAATACACCTATATGTAAATGGGAAGGACCCCGGGGATGAATTCACTATTCAAAAGAGACTCCCTAGACAGGAACAAAAAGCAATTTGGCCAAATAGTGAATTAAACTTACGCATCCAAAGAGCCATTGCTTCATATGTTACTGAGCTCACCCCTCATACCTGGCCAGCAGCTACAGAACCAAACAGTCCTAGACCTCAAACTGAGTCCTCTCTAATTCTTACTTTAGAAAAAGTACATAGGCTTCTCAACCAGTCTGACCCAGATTTAGGACAAGATTGTTGGTTTTGTTTAAATCCTAAACTACCATATTATATAGGGGTTCCTTTCAATCACTCAATCATATCCTCTTCAAAAGAAGACTTTAAATGGGATATGCCCCGGATTACTCTTGGAAATTCACAAGGCCAGGACTAATGCCTTCTCTCTCCCAGTTATGATTTAACAAAATCCCCATATAGGACAGTCTATATCGACATTACTAGGATAATGCAAGGTACTTCAGAAAGAATGTATTTTAAAAGTCCTGACGACACCTGGTTTGCATGCACTAATGTCCTTACCAAACGTGTCCTATCAGACCAATTTGAGGTAGACTCAGTAGGAACCCTCTGTGTCCTAGTTCCTGTTTTACCACAGGTCTACTTATATGCTAGGGAAGAGGACTGAAATCACTTTGGAATGGATGCAAAGCTCAGAGTTAAATGAGCACTAGCTCCGGTGTTAGTTCCCCTTTTAGTGGGGATTGGAATAGTTGGGTCAACAGCTTCAGCCTTAATCAAAGAGGACAAGGACTTTAAAGAACTAAGTGCCCAAGTAGACACTGATTTAGGACACTTAGAAAACTCCATCACCCACCTAGAGGAGAAAGTAGATTCACTAGCAGTTCTGAAAAATAGAAGAGGATTAGATTTATTATATTTAAAACAAGGTGGATTGTGTATGACCTTAGGAGAAACATGTTGCTTTTATGCTAATGAATCAGGTATTATTAGAGAAAGTTTAGAAAGTAAGAAATCGCCTTAAAGAAAGAAAAATGCCATCACGAGTCTGATAACAGGTATCAATCATTATACTCCTGGTCCCCATGGTTAACTACTTTAATCACTGCTTTAATAGGACCACTTATTCTTCTGCATATAGCATTAGTTGTAGGACTTGTTTAATAAATTGCCTTGCTGGATATATACGTCAGAGGATTAACTGTGTCAAATTATTAGTGCTCAGAGAGCAGTATGATCCTCTTCCCCAAGATGAGTCTATGATTTGACTCCTATTGCTAGAACCAGTGGGGAATATGATGAAGTGTGTCCAGATCTTAGCTCTAGTTACTCCATATTGCTGCCCTGAGCACTGCAAGGCCATAAGCTCCACTATATTTGGCATGAGACAAGGTCACCATGAACTTTGCTAACGCTGCATAATGCTTAACCTTGGCTCCTGTATCCCCACCACTTTGCTTACACAGATGTAGAAAATCCAAGCAATGTCAAATGTAAGGTAAACATATATTGTTTGGTCTCAAGTGAGTTGTTTTTCCCCATTCAGTATGATGCTGGCTGTGGGCCTATTGTATATTGCCTTTATGATGTTGAGGTATGTTCCTTCTATTCCAATTCTCCACAGCGTTCTTATAATGAATGGGTGTTGGATTTTGTCAAATGCTTTTTCGGCATCTATTGAAATGATCATGTGATTTTTGTCTTTAGTTCTGTTTATGTGATGGATTACATGAATTGTTTTTCTTATGTTGAACCAGCCTTGCATTCCTGGGATGAACCCGACTTGGTCATGATGTATGATTTTCGTAATGTGGTTTTGAATGCGCGTTGCTAGTATTTTGTTTAGAAGTTTTGCATCTAAGTTCATGAACGATATAGGTCTGTAGTTTCCTTTTCTTGAGCTGTCTTTGTTTGGTTTTGGTATTAGTGTGATGTTGGCTTCATAGAATGTGTTTGGGAGAGTCCCATTTCTTTCTATTTCACGGAAAAGATTGAGGAGTATTGGGATTAGTTCTTCTGTAAAGGTTTTATAAAATTCAACTGGGAAACCATCTGGACCTGTGCTTTTCTTTGATGGTAGGCTCTTTATTGCTGCTTCAATCTCTTTAATTGCTATTGGTCAATTTAAATTTTCTGTGTCTTTTTGATTCAGCTTAGGAAGGTTGTGCATGTCTAGAAACTTGTCAATATCTTCTAGGTTTTCCATTTTGTTGGAGTATAGTTTTTCAAAGTACTTTCTGATTATCCTCTGGATTTCCGTGCTGTCGGAGGTAATATCCCCTTTTTCATCTCTTATTTTAGTAATTTGGATTGATTCTCTCTTTCTTTTGGTTACGTTGGCTAGTGGTTTGTCCATTTTGTTTATTTTTTGAAGGAACCAGCTTTTGGTTTTGTTGATTTTTTGTATTGTTTTTTTTATTCTCTACTCTGTTGATTTCTGCTCTGATTTTAATAATTTCCTGTCTTCTACTAGCTTTGGGGTTAGACTGTTCCTGTTTTGCAAGGGCTTTGAGGTGTGTCATTAGGTTATTTATTTGGTGATTGTCTGTTCTTCTTATGTGGGCACTCAGTGCTATGAATTTTCCTCTTAATACTGCCTTGAGGGTGTCCCAGAGATTTTGATATGTTGTGTCTCTGTTTTCATTTGTTTCTAGGAATTTCTTAATTTCTCCCCTTATTTCTTCTTTTACCCATTCCTCATTCAGCAGTGTGGTATTCAGTCTCCATGTGTTTATGAGGTTTCTCTGGGTCTTCTTATAAAAACAAGAACAAGACAAGGATGTTCGCTGTCACCACTCCTTTTCAATATAGTGCTTGAGACTCTATCCAGAGCGAAAAGCAAGAGAAGGAAATAAAAGGAGTACAAATAGGAAAAGAGGAACTGAAATTATCTCTATTTGCAGATGACATGATAGTATACTTAGAAGATCCAACAATCTCAACTAAAAGGCTCATAGAACTGATCAACAAATTCAGCAAAGTGTCTGGATACAAAATCAATCTTAAAAAATTAGAAGTGTTTCTGTATGCTAACCATAAATCTACTGAAAAAGAAATTCAGAAGACATTTCCACTCGCGATATTCCCCAAAACAGTAAAATACTTGGGAATAAACCTAACCAAGGAGGTAAAAGACCTCTATAAGGAAAACTATAAAACATTGAAAAAAGAAATTGAAGAAGATCTTAGAAGATGGAAAGATCTCCCATGCTCTTGGGTAGGCAGAATAAATATCATCAAAATGGCCATTCTTCCAAAAGTGCTCTACAGATTCAATGCAATACCCATTAAATTACCAAAGTCGCCGGGCATGGTGGTGCACGCTTGTAATCCCAGTACTTTGGGAGGCGGAAACCGGAGGATCCAGGTTCATGGCCAACCTCAGTGTGCATGCGCGTGCGCGATCGATCAATCTATCTCTCTCTCTCTCCTCTCTCTTTCTCTCTTTCTCTCTCTCTCTCTACCTAGTGAGGCCTTCCGCAACTTTGTGAGACCCAGTTTCAAAAATAAAGCATAAAAAAAATAGGGCCGGGGGCATAGCGCGGAGGTAGAATGCCCCTGCGTTCAATCCCCGGTACCGCAAAAAAAAAAAAAAAAATTACCAAAGTCATTCTTCACTGACATAGAAAAATCGGTCCTTAAATTCATTTGGAAAAACAAAAAACCTGAATAGCCAAAGTAGTTCTCAGCAACAAGAACCATGCAGGAGGCATCACAATACCTGACTTCAAACTATACTACAAAGCCATAGTAATAAAAACAGCATGGTATTGGCACAAAAGCAGACACATAGACCTATGGAGCAGAGTAGAAGACTCCAAAACAAACCCACACACCTACAGCCAATTGATTTTTGACTAAGGGACTAAAAACACCCATTGGAAAAAAGATAGCCTCTTCAACAAATGGTGCTGGCAAAACTGGCTAACTATATGCAGAAAAATAGAAATAAACCCCACTTTCTCACCTTATACAAGAGTCAGTTCAAGATGGATCAAAGACCTAGAAATCAGACCAGAGACCTTGCAGCTACTTGAAGAGGGCATAGGCCCAACACTTCAACACATAGGCACAGGTAAAGACTTCCTCAACAAGACCCCAAAGGCACAGGAAACTAAAATGAGGATTAACACGTGGGATTGCATTAAACTAAAGAGCTTTTGTGCAGCAGAGGAAACAATCAAGAACCTCAACAGAGAGCCAACAGAATGGGAAAAGATTTTTGCCAGCTACTCCTCTGATAGAGGACTCCTATCTAGAATATACAGAGAACTTAAAAAACACAAATAACTCAATCAAAAAATGGGCAAGTGAACTAAATAGACACTTCACAGAAGAAATGCAAATGGCCCATAAATATATGAAAAAATGTTCAACTTCATTAGCAATCAGAGATATGCAAATCAAAACTACCCTGAAATTTCACCTAACCCCTATTAGAATAGCAATCATTAAAAACACAAACAACAACAACTGCTGGCGAGGATATGGAGAAGTAGGAACTCTACTAACCTGTTGGTGGAATTGCAAATTAGTGCAACCGCTTTGGAAAACAGTGTGGAAGATCCTCAGAAGAATGGGAATAAACCTACCGTATGATCCAGCAATACCACTTCTAGGCATCTACCCCAAAGAACTAAAACCCAACTACCAGACTAATGCATGTGTATCTATGTTTATGGCTGCACAATTCACAATTGCCAAACTTTGGAACCAGCCTAGGTGTCCATCAACAGATGAATGGATCACAAAACTATGGGATATGTACACAATGGAATTTTACGCAGCCACAAAGAAGAACAAAATCACATCATTTGCAGGGAAATGGAGAGAACTAGAGAACATTATGCTAAGTTATATTAGTAAGTAACTAAGAGTAAAAAATTGGATGCCCCCCCCAATCTGTGGGAGCTAGATAGTATGGGACTTTGAAGGGACTTAGACGGGAAGAAGAAGAAATCTTTAGATGGACAAAGAAGGTGACCTAACTGAGGGAGTTGGGAGGGGGGTGGAGGGAAACACACTATAGCACATGGTGTACATACACAAACCTATAAGATTCAATCACTATCTGGAGCTGAAAGGGAGGGAAAGGGGAGGGAATAGGGTGGGATTGGAGGGAGGGCTAAATGAGCAATGTGTGCATGTATGAAATAAAAACAAAAAATAAAAAAAAATTTAAAAAAGTGAGTTGTTTTCCATCATTCTAAAATTATGTGAACTTGAACTTTTTATCCTGTTAAACTGTACTTTTTCCTATATAAGCGACCATCAACAGAGCATCAGGGATGCATTCATTCACCAGGGGTGTAGCCCGACTGATGGTAAAATAAGGACCTCAAAATTGGATTTTTTGGATTCTGATGTGTTTCTATGGGTTCCCTTGTTACACCTCTCCTTCAATTTCTTTGGTATAAAATTTTAGCTGTGATCAAACTGTGATCTTTTTACCATTATCTCACCCTTTCTATTGTTTACCAGTGAAAAATTGCTTGCCAAATCCTGGGGCTTCTCCTTTGACTCACCCCATTGACTCTGTTCAACTATTTAATCCTATTGATTATCTCATGCTGAAACTCTCTTTTGGCTTCTGAGACTGTGAATACTCTTTGTTCATCTCCTGTCTCCTGTGTTATCAATATCATTGATAGCCTTTTATTCACAATCTCATTTCATTCCTCATATAACTTTGTTTTTAGGAACTTCATTCTCTTGTCTAACTATCACCATGACTCTCTATCCCATCCCTCTTTCCTCCAATTTTTTTTCTGCATGTTACTGGTAAAATTAAATTTTCTAAAAAAATAGTGCTATTCACTTATTTTCCCTGCTAAATAGACAATGTGTTATTTAGAGACATCCATGACTCCATTACACTTTGTTCTTCTAGTTCTATCTCCATTGCTATTCTTTAAACATCATCTGTTCCCATAAATCTAAGTTTCTCATTCTTAAAACAAAAGTTAGACTTTCCTTCCACCATTACCATTCAATACTGTGATACTGTTCATATTTTACTCTTATATTTCTTCCTGTTGAAAATCTTACAGATGTTTCAAGGCCTGATTAAAAGATTTCTCCCTTTTTGAAAACTGTTCTAAACAAATAATGCCCTATTCCCCTACAATCAAAATCAGGAATTCATTTGCTCAACAAATACTTTTAAGCTCCAATTATTGTGAATATTGTCTGAGGTGCAGCTATGAATAAAACAAAGTTCCCACTCTCAGGAGATTACATTTGGGGTGAATGTGTTTATGCTTGTGCTAAGGAGAGGATAAATGATAACTTAATATGCAAAGGGCTATAGAATATAATGCAGGTTAGTGTTAAGTGCTAGAGAGAAAAGAAAAGCAGAGTAAAGATACAGAAAGTGACATAAGCCACTTTTTAGAGGTCAGAGCCAGGCATGGTGGTGCATGACTGCACTCCCAGTACTTGGGAGGCTGAGACAGGAGGATCGCAGGTTTGAGGCCAGCTTCAGCAACTTAGCGAGACCCTTAGTAACTTAGTGAGACCCTGTTTCAAAATAAAAAATAAAATAGTCCTGGGGTGTAGCTTAGAGACAGAATGTCCCTGGGTTCAATCCCAAGTAACACACACACAAAGACAAAAAAAGGAGGTCAGGAAAAACTTCTCTGAAAAGCTGATCTAGGGGAGAGAGAGTCACATGGAGTAAGCCAACCCTCCAACTATCTGGAAGAGGAATCTTTCAGACCAGGAGAACAGCAACTCAAATGCTCCCAGGCTGAGTTCAGATGAAGGAGAAAGAACAGGTGATGCAGGGAAGGCAACAAGGGGTCATGCAATGGTGGGTCTCACAGGCCATGGAGAGAAAGTGGTCTCTGGGGACTACTGAAGAATTAGGAGCAGAGAAGTGATTGGACTTAGATCCTAAAAGGATCATGCTTGCTGCTGTGTATGCTATATCATGGAGGAATCAATGTTCTCCACACAGAGCACATTTTTTTTTTGTGTGTGGTGGTACTGGGGATTGAACCCAGGAGCACTCTACCTCTGAGCTACACCCCCAGCCCTATTTTATTTTATTTTTTAAATCTTGAAATAGGTCTTGATAAATTACCATGTCTTTGAACTAAAACCTTCAATCCTCTGGCCTCAGCCTCCTAAATACTGGGATTATAGGAGTGTGCCATCACCTCCAGCTATGAAGCACCTATTTTAAAACTTAAAATAATGAACCTTGCATTTTGGGTATTTGTCTACGAAGATGTCCCATCCTGAGCAGGGGCCATCGCTAGTCCACGTTGTATCTTCCAGAGTGCCTAGCATTGCGCTTTCCCAGAGACAGGTTGAGCCAAATTTATCATTTTCTCTCTAGATGTTATTTTACACTCTTAGAGACTGCTTATACACTACTCAGTTATTTTTCTTTTATTGGACACATAATGCAAGTTTCTTCAGACTTTTCTCCTGGGTCTTAATTTTCTGTCTTTTTGAGATCTTTGTGTCCCTTCTCTGAACTGTAGTATAGTTGGTTATCTTTTAAATTATTAAATAAGAATCCCCAGTAATGATATAACCACACACACTCTTGAAATTCTTAATAAAACAAGTTGAGTTTTCATGTTATTTTGTGAACCATTTAACTTAAATGAATATTCTATTCAAAATAATATTCGTAGACCCCAGGAGCTGAGGGGGGAATGGTTTACAATTGTAATAATAACAAATTAGCTAGCAAGAAGTACTTAAAATCTAATATGGGGAAATTTCTTTACAAAAGAGTTTCCTGTAGAGAGGAGAGGGACTTTTAGAAAGTAGTGAATCTAACCCATATATAAAATATAACTTGACTTCTGAGAGGGAACCAATGTTGGGCCTGCCTGCATATTATCAGGTATGGGCAGTCTGATATTTATTTTAATTTCTCTAAGTTTCTTTGTATTGGGGGTAGAATATATCTTTGGTATAGGATTGTGAGGAGGATTAAAAGATATGATACAAAGTGCTCAGATGACTGTCTGGAAAACACAGAACAATAAATACTAATTCTTGCCTCTAGCTGGAACTTTGCTGGGTACCATGCTGGTTATTCTTCAGTACCCTACTTAGATCTATTCTAGCCCCTCTGTGACCTGCTCTGTCCCCACAAGGTTCAAGCCAGAGAAGCATCATTTGGATTGACAGTCGACTTTGCAGCAGGTCAGCCAGTGGAAGGTTCCAGAAGGAGATGGGAACAGAGAGAACAGAAAATGCAGGGTGCCTTTTGTTTCTCTCTCATTGCTTTCCTGCTGAATGTCTGGCTGGGGCCTTTCTTACCTATTGTTATGCTCATAGTCCCTTCTTCATGTCTCCAGCTCTCTTTGGACTCTGGTAACACTATTTATTTCCCCCATTGCTAGAGACTAAGTGATGTAATACTTCTTCTTGAACCACTAGGTGAAATTTTGTTTCCTGCTGTGGACCTGGACTGACACACCTTTCAAATCCTTCCTTTCAGTCAAAGTTGATTTCATTAAATTGAGGAAAGATCTGAGATCCATGGAGCAGGATTTACATTAATTCCACCAACATTTGTGACTGACTCCTTTGCTATGTGCTACCTTTCAAGCTACAGGGCTATTCAGTAATTGAGACATGGTCCCTGCTCTGAAAGAGTCTGAAGTCCAGTAGAGGTTGGGGGAGAAAGGCAAAATGTTCAAAGGTAAATATTTAAGTGCCAAGAACAGAAGAATGTCTGAAAATCAAGAATATACAAAGAAAGTAGTAAAAGAAAGTTGAAAATAAACCATTTCACAAAGATATTCTAGTGAGATGTCAAACCATATTACATAAAATAAAAATATTGACATAAAAAGATATTTTACTGAATGCCTCATAGAAGAGAAAACCTGAAGTTTTTTGAGGATGGATAGAGATTCATCCGATGGAGATGGAGGTGTTTAGCTAAAGACTCAGGGTTATAAATTGCTTGGCACATTTGATTAATATTTTGGAATAATGGCATGTTTGCCATATGGATGGTTTGGAATAATTAAGTGATGGACAAAGAACATGGTTCTGGGGTCTGATAAACTGTGGAAGTAGGAGGAGATGACAGGGGAGAAGGGACCAGGGACTGGATCAAAGAGCATTTATATGATGCTCTGGGAAGTGTGAACTTTACCCTAATAGTACTTACCCTAATAATACTTACCCTAACTATACCCTAATAATACTTCAAGCACCTGATTCACTTTAAGCAATCAAGTTATACAGTCTGTATTACAGTACTGGAAAAAGAACAATGGAAGAGATGTGGATGGTGGAGGTAACAAAATTGGAAGCTGTGAGACATGTTAGACTAAGGGGGAAGACAAGAGACTGGGTGAGTACAGTGATGCTGAAGATAAGGAAAATTAGGCATTCTAGAAACTTTTATAAGTAATATGGTTTAGACTTAGTGCTCAGTTACATGTAAGAGTAGGCAAAGACATCTAGGGGCACTGTTTCTATCTTGCTTAGGCACATCTTGTTTCCGCTACTGCTTTTCTGGTGAAGAGAATATACTCCATTCAAATGTGCTAAGATGAAATATTTGTGGCAGGGACAGATCCAGGTTTTGTGGGAACAGGAACTAATACACCTTTTAAACCCTTAAGAAAAAGAATGTGTAATTGATCTCTGAGTATTTTCTCTAGTGATCAAAAACTGGATCTGTCCCTGCCACAAATATTTCATCTTAGCATATTAGGAATAAACTTAATCAAGGAGGTAAAAAACCTCTACAAGGAAAATTATAAAACATTGAAAAAAGAATTGAAGAAGATCTTAGAAGATGGAAAGACCTCCCATGCATAATAAATGGGATAGGCAGAATAAATACAATCAAAATGGCCATTCTTCCAAAAGTCATCTACAGATTCAATGCAATACCCATTCAATTACCAAGGTCATTCTTCACAGACATAGAAAAATCAGTCCTTAAATTCATTTGGAACAACAAAAAACCCAGAATAGTCAAAGTAGTTCTCATCAAGAACCATGCAGGAGGCATCGCAATACCTGACTTTCAAACTATACTACAGAGCCATAGTAATAAAAATTGTTACAGTGGGAGCAGTGCTGTGGGCTCTTTCCTTTCAATTGAGATCAGATTGTCTGAAGACAGGAATTAAAACTAACAGGTGGCTTGGTCGCAGCTTAACAAAATTTTATTACAAAGTCAGTAGGAAATAGAAAAGTGAAGATGAAAAAAGCAGCTTGCCTGGAAGACATGCTGGAGAGCCTGAAAGTGGAACTCTGCCCCTCCCTTGAACCCTGGCCCCTTAAATACACTTTTCACATTATATGTTCTTTTTTTTTTGCGGTACTGGAGATTGAACCCAGGGGCATTCTACCTCCAAGCTATACCCCCAGCCCTAATTTTTAATTCTTTATTTTGAAACAGGGTCTCACTAAGTTGCAGAGGGCCTCACTAAGTAGCTGAGGCTGGCCATGAACCCAGATCCACTGGTCTCAGCCTCCCAAGTACTAGGATTACAAGCGTGCGCCACCACGCCCAGCTACACATTATATGTTCTTAGCATTACCAAGGCAATGAGCTAGTAACTTATTTCTTAGGCATAACTTATTCCTTAGGCAGGTGGTGCCTTCTAGTCTGCTAAGGGAACTTACTAAGTACAGAGGTCAATAATCTACCTTGTTTTACCCCTATTGTATTGGGCTGTATTGGTTGTCTGTCAACTATGGGTACTTTGATGTAACACATGGAGTTTGCCTTTCTCATACTGAGGCCAGGTCACAAAGAATAGGAGGTAAACAGAAGTACTAGCTGTAGCCAGTGTGGCTGTGTGTAATCTCTAAGAGCAAGGCATAAGGCCCTTGC
>PVJS01000465.1:77818-108250 GCA_004027185.1 Glis glis | reverse complement strand
ACATAAGTCTCTGTATGCATCTAAGGCTACAGGCTTTGTCTTTACATTTTCACTATGGGTTAATCATTTAGAACAAAGAGGCAGAAAAGAGGGAGGGGGAGTTCTTGGAATGCAACAGAGCTACCGCCTCTCCCTGCCTGAATAACTGCCTTTTACATTTTACTAGAAATTAATATCAGAGCAATTTTCCCAAACTGGCACAAAAACAGCGTGGTATTGGCACAAAGTCAGACACATAGACCAATGGAGCAGAATAGAAGACTCAGAAACAAATCTGTACACTTAGAGCCAATTGATTTTTGACAAAGGAGCCAAAGGCATACACTGGAAAAAAAGATAGCCTTTTCAACAAATGGTGCTGGCAAAACTGGTTAACCACATGCAGAAAAATGGAAATAAACTCCACTTTCTCACTCTGTACAGGAGTCGATTTCCAGATGGATCAAAGACCTGGAAATTAGACCAGAGACCTTGCAGCTACTTGAAGAGGGCATGGGTCCAACTCTTCAATACACAGGCACAGGCAAAAACTTCCTCAACAAGACCCAAAGGCACAAGAAGTTAAGAGTTTAATACATGGGGACTGTATTAAACTGAAGAGCTTCTGCACAGCAAAGGAAGCTCTCAAGAACCTCAACAGAGAGCCGACAGAATGGGAGATTTTTGCCAGCTACTCCTTTGATAGAGGAGTAATATCTAGAAAATACAGAGAACTCAAGAAACTCACCGCTAAGAACACTAACAACCCAATCAAAAAATGGGCAGATGAACTAAATAGGCACTTCACAAAAGAAGAAATACAAATGGCCAATAAATGTATGAAAAAAGTTCAATATCATTAGCGATCAGAGAGATGCAAATCAAAACTCCCCTGGTGCAGATTTTTAACCCCTTTCTGTCTTACTTGCTGTAGCTATGATTTGGAATAATAGTATCTATTTTATGGGCTATTGTGAGAATAAACTGTTACCCTGAACAATATCTACACAGCCTGTCTTGCATACCCTACACTACCTGTGCTGATCTTTAAGAACAGAAAGCCCGTATGTAGGTTGTTTGAGGCAATGGGCTGAAACCTGCTCAGTCCACGACTACACAAAGGGCCTCTGATGGACCTCAAACTTCATTATCATTTTCTTGCTATATGGCATACTCACCAGTGCCTTGACAGTTTACAGTCACATGGTGGCAACCTGGAAGGACCATGCAAGCGAAGAACACATGTTATACCGGGACTCCTAGAAAACTGCCACCCCTGTCAAAATCCTCCACAACTCACGATGGGTTAAGAAGTTATTTTGTGAGCAGCCTCCAGCTTCTTCATTCTTTGGTCACTGTAAAAAGCTTGTGTTGCTATAGCTCAGTTTTGGTTTCATTCTTGGTTTCATGAATCCAAACAAGGAAAATATTCTCCATAAGAGTCTCTCTCTCATAAAATGAGCCAGCATTTCATTAGTAGCATAACTAAAATGAAAACAAATACAATGTTTGTATTATATCTTTCTTTGCAGGTGCTTTTTTTTTTTTTTGGCGGTACCGGGGATTGAACCCAGGGGTGTTCTACCTCCATGCTATGCCTCCGGCCCTATTTTTATACTTTATTTTGAAACCGGGTCTCACGAAGTTGCGGAGGGCCTCACTAAGGAGAGAGAGAGAGAGAGAGAGAGAGAGAGTGAGAGCTGAGGCTGGCCGTGAACCCAGATCCTCAGGTCTCTGCCTCTCAAAGTACTGGGATTACAAGCGTGTGCCACCACACCCAGCTACAGGTGCTTTTGTCTCAATGTTCATGTTCCTCTGACATTCATATGTTGAAATCTTAACCCACAAAGTAATAGTATCATGAGGATAGGATACTATCCGCCTTTGGAAGGAGATTAAGACTCCAGGAAAGAACCATCATGAATGGGATTACTGCTTTTGACATCATAAGAAAGACATATTTGGTCTCTGTCCCATTTCCTAGCCTGCAATTCCTAAAACCTTTGGTGTCTGAAAGTGACAAATGTCTTTTTGTATGCTAAGGAGATTACAGTGGACTGGGCCTCCTGGATTGCCTCTGGATGGGTCTGGTTGCCAGGGGAACCAGCCCTTGTAAATCAGGGGAAGGGAGAGGCCCTGAAGGCTGAGCTGATCACACCTACATAATGAAGCTTCCAACCCCACCCCACCCCCAGGAAAGCACAAAGTTCATAGAGCTTCTGGGTTGCTGACCACATGTAGGTGCTAGAAGGTGGTGTATGCAGAGAGGGCACAGAAGCTCTGCTCCTTCCCATATACCTTGCTCCATGCATCCTTTCCATCTGTCTGTATCCAAGCTAACACCCTTTATGATAAACCAGTAAATGTAAATCAAGTGCTTTGCTGAGTTGTAAGAGCTGCTCTAAATAATTATTGAGCTGGATGAGGGGTCATGAAAACCTCTGATAAACAGTCCATCCATCAGGAGCACAGGTAACAACCTGGGCCTTGAAATCAGCTTGGAAGTGTGGGGCAGTCTTGTGGAACTGAGCCCTTAACCTGTGGACTCTGTTGTAACTCTAGTTAGTGTCAGAATTGAATTATAAGGCACTCAGCGGATGTTGGAGAATTGGTCAGTGTGGGAAAAATCCACACTTTGGTGACCAGAGTGTGCTGAGTGTGAGTTCTAGAGACTAGGGAAAAGTATTTAGTTTTTTCCCTATAAAAAGCCCCAGATGACTCTCTTGTTACTTCTTTTTTTTTTTTTTTGTGGTACCGGGGATTGAACCCAGGGGCATTCTACCTCTGAGCTACACCCCCGGCCCTATTTTTTATACTTTATTTTGAAACCGGGTCTCACGAAGTTGCGGAGGGCCTCACTAAGCAGCTGATTGTTACTTCTCTTATATAAGGTTACATTGAAATAATGATGTCTTTGAGGAAGCAGGCCCTTACCAGTTGCCAAATCTGCTGGTGTCCTGATCTTAGACTTCCCAGCTATGAAAAATAAATTTCTATTGTTTATAAATCTTCAAGTCTGTGGTAGTTTGTGATAGCAATCTGAACAAATTAAGACACTAAAGTTCCTAGAGAAAGTTTTCAACAAAGGACCACTAGTGTAAATAAACAATGGTTTCCATTTCAGATGATGGCAAGGAAAGCAAGGTCTTCAGGGTCCACTAAATTTCAGAATATTAGGGCAAGGAGATTAAAGCTGGTTAACGTTACAGAAGACGGAATAAGTGCTGTGAAGTTGTCTGGGGCCAAAATTGGCAGAAGATCCCAGATGTCTTCCTGGTGGGGTTTTGAAAATAAGGTATAAAAAATAGGGCCAGGGGTGTAGCGTGGAGGTAGAACACCCCTGGGTTCAATCCCCCGTACCGCCAAAAAAAAAAAAAGAAAGACCCTGGCTTGTATGATTAGTGTGATAAGTACTCTGGAAGAGTCCCTGTAAATTGGACAGATGTGCCTACAGTGAATGTCTGTAACCCTCTCAGAAAGTCAGAGTGGCAGTGTATTGAGCAAACCTATGTACCAGGACAGAACATAGAAAATAATATTTCTTCATTGCTTGTTTAAGAAGTTCAGTAGATGGACAATGAAATTTGCTTTGCTGTATTGTTATTAATTTTTTAAATGTTGATATTCTTTCTCTAAAAGTGACCTATTGAATATTAAGATCATACTCTATCCCCTTTATATTTCTAGAATCTTTTTTTCTTTTTTACACTTTCATTGGTGCACTGAAGTTATACATCATACTGAAGTTTAGAGTGATAGGAATATACCTGGATGCAACACTTGATATTTCTAGAATCTATTATAGTGCCTTCTATGCACGCAGTAAAGATTGATTATCAAGAAATATTTGTTCAATGGATGATGCAACGAGTATGTGAATGAATGAAAACAGTAGTTTTATTATAATTTTTTATTTTAATGTTGTTAGCATTTTACCTACAAGCTTTTAGATTTATGAGCTTGTTACAAGATCTGACTTGGAATCTTGAAATGAAGAGAAGTAATATGTTTGTCTCAATTGTATAAACATGAAACATGAAGAAAGTCTGCAAGAAAGCTATTCGTTTGCTTTTTATTTTTTTTAAGAACATGAGTTCTATGTTAAAAGAACAGGTAATAACATTATTACTGGGTGGAGGAGATTAAAAAAGGCATTATCTTTATAATGTTCATTCTTTCCCCTCCTCTGACTAACTTTTAAGATTAATTTCATTATACAACTATCCTATAGGGTTAACTGAATGATTTTATCTGTTAAAAATAGTAAAAGTGTAAATACATAGAATTAAAATGGCCCCTGCTTAGAAGTTGTGCTCACAGATCTGCAGGATATTGACTCAGTAGTGTTACACTACCTCACACTACCTCTCTCTTTGAGTGCAGTTTCTTAGAATAATGATATGGAGTGTGTACCTAGTGTTCTAATTAAAACCCATGGCCATTCATCTATCTAATTGCAACAATGCCCTCCAGGATACTTCCACTCCAAATGCACCATTCTTCTTTTGTGTGGGCAAGTGACTTTAAAACCACCTGGCTTCTTGCCAAAACCTGAAGTAAAAAATTTACAGACTGTGATATCACATGAGAAACAGCATTAAAGACGAAAAATTGAAGAGGACAGTCAAAGAAGTGAGATTTTCTATCAGGTTTCTGAAGGTATACCTAACAAGGTTTGGGCATTAGTTGTTATCATATCTAATTTTCTCCACAAATTAATAGAAGGCCCCTAAGTTCAATCCCCAGTTTTATTTATATATATATATATATAATAGAGAGAGAGACCCTGTTTCAAAAAATAAAAATAAAAAGGGCTGGGTTGTAGCTCAGAGGTAGAATGCCCCTGGATTCAATCCCTAGTACCACAACAAATGAATAAATAAATAAATACATAATAAAATGTATGGGAATATATGCATAGGATATATGCAAATACTGCACTGTTTTGTAAAATATAGTATTCTAGGATTATGGTATCCATTGGGGTCTTGGAACCAGGGCTAAAACTGTATTTTGTTGTTAGTTTGATGTATATCATATGCAGGGATGGGTTGAAAAAAACATAGGCCGAAAGTGCTTTTTTTTACATGAGCAACAACACATTATCATCATTATAATAATCATGACAGCTCCCATTCATTTACTTTTTAACTATGTCCCAAGCATTATTCTAAAAGATTTACACATAGTATCTCATTTAATCCTCAAAACCACCTGTGGCATAGGTGCTATTTTTATCTCTATTTTAAAACATTCAACTGAGGCATAGAGAGAGAGGTGAAGGCAACTTGATCAATGTTTCATATTTTGGGAGTGTTAGAGCTGGATTTAAACACAGGTTCCTGGCTTCATGGTCTAAAATTACTTTTTTATGTATACTACTGGATATTTCAATATCTGAATTTGAACACTAGGCAATGAGCTCCCTAGTCACATTTCCATTTTTATTTCACAAGGTAAATACAAGATATTTGAACTAAAGTAATATATTACATTAGGCAATGATATTATTAATGTATTTTAAATTAAGTGGTGGCTATTGAAAACTAGACCAACCAACCCTTTACTTATACAACTCCAGTTGCAGAATGTTTTATGACTTGCACGACACATGTTTGCTCCAAACTCTGCCTCACATCAATAAATCCAAAGACTCCATCCTACTTATAAAACCTCCCTCCTAATGAATAACTTCTAAATCTAACCCATAAGCTACAAAAACCATGCACTTGCTTCCTCTAGTGAGACTCCACTTCAAAATTGTTTTTGCAGTGGTTTTTCCTTGCTGAAATAAGTCAATAAAACTTACTTTATTGTATCATAACATTTCTTTATTTATGGAGGGAGCTTTTCACAATTTGGAGCCTCAGTGAGATTCAGCTGAGCCGCCTCACCTTTGTCTGCGTGTGCACTTATCTTTCAAGGACATTTGGACCTGTTCACCTCAAAGTTGCTGGAGCACAATAGAGAAATGAGTCACATGTTCAGTCTGAGCTCTGATTTCACTGATGTTCTTAGGCATTGAGTTTTTGTTTTGTTTGTTTGTTTTTTAATCTGGGAAAATGAGACAATTCATTGCAGTGCTTGTCTTTTCTTTTCTTTTCCTATGGATGTATGTGTGGTACTAGAGATTGAACCCAGGGGTGCTCTATCATTGAGCTCAACCCCCAGCCCTTTTTATTTTTTATTCTGAGACAGGGTCTCCCTAAGATGCCCAGGTTTGCCTTGAATTTGAAATCCTCCCATCTCAGCCTCCCAAGTACTGGGATTAGAAGCATGTGCCACCACACTGTGCCAGGGCCAGTTTTTGTTATTCTAACCAGACTTGTCTTTGTGATAGGCAGGCCCTAAATTGGCCTCGTAGATCCCTATCATCTCCTAATATTCATGCCCTTGTGGAATCCTGTCCCACTGAATAAGGACTGGACACAATGGCCTGATTTTAATTGTCAAAATTTGGCAAAAGTGATTGAATAGTGAGTGTTGTGGTGCATGCCTATAATCCCAGTACTTGGGAGGCTGAGACAGGAGGATTGCAGGCTGGAGGCCAGTCTCAGCAATTTAACAATTTTAGCATTTCAAAACAAAAATATAATAAGGCTGGGGTTGTAGTTTGGAGGTAAAATGCCCCTAGGTTGATCTCCAGTACCAAAAGAAAAAAGAAAAAGAAAAAAAGTGATAGAATATCACTTCCAGGATACAGCTAGAAAAGATCTAGTGATTTCTTGAGAGAGGATTCTCCTTCTCTCACTCAGTTCTAAGTGGAGCCTGCTGCCATATTGTAGCTCATGCAGAGAGGACCAGGTGGCAGGGAGCTGGTGTTTCCAACGAGGGAGTGTCCAGGGCTGTCCACAGCCAGGTGAGTGAGCTCTGAAGAGATCCTATTCAATGAGACCTTGAGGAGACAGGAGTCTCTGCAGAGGTCTCATTAGCAACATGTGGGAACCTGAATCAGAGGCACCTGGATTCTTGCTCAGAAAAACTGTAAGATAAGATTTTGATATTTTTAGTTGCTATTACATATTAACAGATACATATTACAGAATAATACAGTACCTGAGAGTGGAGTGCTGCCATACAAAAACCTAAAATGTAGGAGTGGCTTTAGAATGGGACAGAGAGCTTCAAGGAGAGTGTTATTGAAAGCTTAAAGTGCCTTGAACTATTAGTAAAAATGTAGACTTTAAAGACACCACCAATGAGGCTGAAAAAGGAGGGAAGGAAGTATTGGAGACCAGAGGTGGGGGTGGGGTCTCCCCATATAATAGTAGAAATCTTGGCAACACTATTTCCTGTATTAACATGGAAAGTAGGAAAATGTGCTTTATGGACTGGATGATCTAAGAAAGGGTTGAAGGTACTTCCTGTTTTATTCTTGCTGCTTATAGTAAAAATGGGAGGGGAGAGGAGAGAGAAACTGGAGGAAGGAATATTAAGCAAAGGGATCCAGGACTTAAGTTTCTTGAAAATTCTCAACATATTCCAGATGGCAGGTGATACTGAAATTAAGAAATAGATTTGGAAAAGAGAGGCGTGAAAGACCCTATAAAGAGATCAAATGTGTCCCTCTCAGATTCTCTCAATTACCAAAATAAGTAATAAGTAAATAAAAAATGATTTATGAGTGTGACTTTTTTCTAATGGCGTGAACCTCAATGAGATTTATAGGGCACTCATAAAAGTTTTTAGTAAATTGTATCAGTAGAAATACAGCCACCTTGGATTGAAATGGACAGTCCATAGCACAGATTAAAAGCAATATTTGGGTCCCCCTAAGTACTAGCAGTAGGAAAGTAGACCAAGAAAAATACTTGGCTGAAAACACAAACACATACTACCTTTCATAAAAAAGAAAGGATGACTCAAAAAGAGGAACCAAGAGCTTAGGCAGTGAAACTAAGACACATGGGAATTCCAACATTTGTCTGCAACATTGCAGAATTGTTTTATATGGACCAATTACTCTTGTGGCTCTCATTTCCCTCCCTTTTTCAACAGGAATAACAATTGTCCTTTGCCTGTTCCACCACTATATATTATATATGAGGGAGGGTCCATAACTTGTCTCCTTAGTCTCACATGTTGAGAGGAGCTTTATCAGCACTAGACCTGATTTTGATGATGGATTCTGAACTTTAAACTGATGCCAGAATGGGATCAAATATTTGGGCGCCTTGGAAGAAAGTGAGTGTATTTTTCATATGGGAGGGATGTGAATCATTGAGTTCAGAGGGAGATTATAATAGGAAGACCTTCAGTGGAACCCACCTTGTGGTGTTCACTCCCTTGTGTAATTCCCCTTCACTCATCATGGACCAACCAATTTATTTGTTTCTGGTTAATAGAGTATAACAAAAATGATAGATGTCACTTCTGAGATCAGGTCACCAAGCAAACATGGCTTTTGTCTTGCTTGCTCTTCCTCTCCCTCTCTCTCTCTCATTTTCTTGCTGGAGGGAAGCTGGTTGCTGTGCTGTAAGCTGCCCTGTGTAGAGGGACATGTGGCAAGGAATTGGTGTCACTGACCAATAGTGGAACCTGATGCCAATTTACAGTCATATGAATGAGCTTGGAGGAGGAGCTCCCTTGTCAGCTTCAACCTCACAAGGAAGAGGCACTTATCTAGGCCATATTCAGATCCCTAGCACATAAAACTCTAAGTATTTGTCACTTAAAATCAGCAAGTTTTGTGATGATGTACAGTAATGATTTGGTATACAGTAAAAGATAACTAGTACATCTTACAAAAAATTACTGGTGAAATTAGGGTCTTCATTATTGTCTTTGACTATTTACCATGAAGAATATTTTCTGTATATGGATAAAGACCATAGAAAGGACAATGGGTGACATTTTAATAAATTGATGATAAAAATCAGTCCTAAGGAGTGACCAAAATAAGGTATTATTAGATTGGTATCACTCAGTGCACGAACTTTATCTTAGGTCATCACTGAAAAACTATATAAGGTTATCTTATTTCCTGCATTTCATCTTTGTTGTCCATTAATTGTTCATGACTTGTGTATGCTTACAAATTCCTTTGAAAAATCCCTATTTACCTATGCTTTTGATTAAGCATCTCTAAATGTAAAAATGGGAAATTATCAGCATGGTTCTACTATAACAGATCTAAATTTCACACTTAGAATATGATCTCTTATTGGGGGCTAAACAGTCTAAAATGCAGCACTCATTGCATCCCTAAGTCCTGACAACTTTCCAGGATCAAGACAATAAATATGTCTTTGGGATTGTTATTGTTCATTAAATTAAGATGCTTTGGAAACAGCTAAGCTTTCTAATCTCAGACATGACCCTTATCAAAAATGGTTAGCAAGTCAAGGAACTTGTAGACATCTAATGCTGTCAAACAACTTAGCTACTATAAAAGTAAACACTCAGAAACAGGTAACCTAGATATAAAGGAAATTTACTGGGTGATCATTATTCTGAGAAGATTGCCCATAAAAAGTACTTACTCCTTTGATAGCTCCCAAAAATAGGCCTTTAGAGAAATTTTAAAAGTTTATTATACAATGTGCACATTTTACCCTAATATTACTAATATAAGTATCAGAAAATATTTGGATTTCAATTATGTAAATATAGTCTTTGTTCTGGTAATGCCAGAGGCTAAGTAGACATTTTCTAAGACCTATATGAAGTCATTCACCATGGCAAGCAGAACTTGGCCACCATTCTATATCAGTGTTGGTGGGGAATTTTGGAAAAAATGATAAAGAATATTTCTAGTGTATGCCTTGCCTGCCAACAAAATAATCCTGGCAAAAGTATGGAGTTGGAGTATTAATGAGATCCAAAAATTCATGACTCATCTGACCACCTCCATGTGGACTTCATATAATTTCCACCTTTGATGAGGTGGCGAATTTTCACGTCTCTGTGCTCTTGTTTTCTGAGCAGAACAAAGCTTATCAAGCTACTTAATTTTGCATTTCCTACATTGGCTATCCTATACAATCTTTACATTGAGCACTCATTTTACTGAGAGTATCAATAAACAGCTCTGAAAACCATTACTGTTTATACAAGACCTCTATTTCTTTTACTGATTGCCAACATTCTCTTTACTTTTCCTAAATGAGACACTAGGGTATTAGCTAACTCTATTGTTTGAGGCTCAGACCATAAATATATCCCTTACACCTTACCTACGGTTGCATTTTCCACTAACCATTTGATCCTTGGTATAAAAATAAATCTAATTGTCATTTCCCTAATCACTTCAGAGAGTCATTATCTCCCATTAGAACCTTTGGGTACCTGAAATATCCCTATGAACACTAACCTTTGGTAATGTAAAAGTCATGACCCAGAAGAGCAACATATTTTTGAAGAACATAATTAGAGCACTGTCCACATAGTTGAGTCACCACAGGGCTAAAAACTATTTCTAGTTCACTATTTCCCTTATAGATTTTCAATTCCACTTAACAGGAGTTACTCACCTACACCCAATTTGCCCTTCTCAAGGAAGAGATAACTGGCACACCACTGTTAAGCTAATGATAGATATATCCCAGTTGTGTACTATTCTTATGTGGCCATTAAGCATTGTGTCTACAATGTAATTGCCAGAGACTTCAGGAACCCAAGACCTCTGACCCCTCTTTGGACAATGTGTTATTGAGGCACATGCCCAGGAACTTAGAAAATTAAGCCACTGTATGCTGTTCCGGAGAATTACCTGGTAGAAATAATGATTCACTTTTTAGGCACACCATCTGGGAGATGGTTTTTATATAATTGGAACCATGATTAGAAATTTGTTAATCCTACCTGAAGTTTTAAATAATGCTTTCTCAGCTCTCAAAGCACAAGAACAAGTCTAAAATTTTCCACCTATGTGATAACTCTAGTAGCTTAAGGCTTCCTACTAGGCCGTCAAAACTATACCTGTGCCAATACTAACAATTTGTGTTGTGCTTGGATAAATAATGTTAGCCAAGTAGAATATTATTGTAGACTGAAAGGGCTGGCCATGTGACTCCCCAAGGCAGGGCATTGTAGATTTTGATCAAACTGTCTTATCCTGAGTTTAGTAATTTCTGCACATGGCTTTGAAGCATTCTACAGAGTTCAATCATCAATCATCACCCTTATTTTCTACTTTGTGTGCATCTCCTTTCTCAAATGCTTCTGTGCAGTCATTATAACATCAGATGATGGAAAAAAACTCATCCTTTAACAAAAGAAACAAAAGATCAGACCTGGATTTGGCTCTAACCTGTTTTTTTTAATTATATAAGAGATTATGGCATTGTGGTAAATTGGGAATGATTCTGCTTTTGTGACCAATCCTTTGGCCTGCCTAAAAGATGACCACAATCGGGTGTGACTGAGAACTGTAAAAAACACCACACCATGATCAGTTATGCTTTTCAAATTGTTTATCCATCTTTAATTGTCATTAGCAAGTATTATAATTTCTCTTGGTACTTTGTTCATAAAAAAAAGTTTTGGAAGGAGTTGTAAATAAACATTTGAAAGTAAAACCTTGTTGATTTAAGAATCAACCTTTGTAAATTTTGTCACTAGTGCCAAATAATTAGTTGTAATGATTTTCTCTCTAATATATCTGAATATTTTAGTGTTCTATACCTAACAACTATGTTAATGGTAGATTGACCTATGATATAGTTCAAGGATCTGGATTCTCATATTTTAAAAATGCCACTATGCCACATAATCTTAAATATGATTGAACAAATTCACAATTTGTCAAGGACTTAATGTGGATCTAGCACTGCTTCCACATCCAGTGAGCTGTCCTGGAGAGCCCGAAAGTGGAACTCTGCCCTCCCTCCAACCCTGGCCCCTTAAATACAGTTTTCACATTGGTATGGTTTTATCAGCGTTACCAAGGCAATGAGCTAGTAACTTATTTCTTAGGCATAACTTATTCCTTAGGCAGGTGGTGCCTTCTAGTCTACTAAGTGCACTTACTAAGCGCAGAGGTCAATAATCTACCTTGTTTTTACCCCTATTGTATTGGGCTGTACTGGTTGTCTATGAACTATGGGCATTTTGATGTAATGCATGGAGTTTGCCTTTCCCATACTGAGGCCGAGTCACAAAGAATAGGAGGGAAACAGAGGCACTGATTACAGCCAGTGTGGCTGTGTACGTGATCTTAGGGCTAAAGCCTTAACTGCTTCTATGGTGTTCTTAAGTCTCTAAGGCTAGAGGCTTCAATTGTCTTTACATTCTTACTATGGGTTAATCATTTTAACAAAGGGGCAGAAGAGAGGGAGGGGGAGCTCTTGGAATGTACAGAGCTACAGCCTCTCCCTGCCATTCAGCCTTTTACATTTTACTAGAAATTAATATCAGAGTAATTTCCAATACAGGCACACTTATCATTTAATTTAAAAAATGAAATGAAGATATAGTTAATGAAACAATGACCAGTTTTAGATTTTTGTAGGATCAGACAAAGCAAAAAAACTTAAATGTGTGATGATGACTCACTAAAATTGAACCCTAGCACTGCCAGTGAGTTAACGTATTTAAATGTTTTCCTTTATGAAGATTTATTTAAAACATTTCTGATTTTGAGGCTTAAGGAGTGAAATATTCCTTTTCTTTCAGATTATGTAATGACTATATGACTGTTTTTTTTCTTTCTTTTTTTGTATTTTGTCGTTGTTGCCCTGGGGATTGAATTCAGGGGCATTCTACCTCTGAGCTACATCCCCAGCCCAATTTTATTTTTTATTTTGAAACAGGGTCTCACCAAGTTGTGAAGGGCCTCGCTAAGTTGCTGAGGCTGGCTTCAAGCCTGTGATCCTCCCAAGTACTGGTATTATAAGCATGTGGCCACCATGCCTGGCTGTGACTATACTTTGTGTGTGTGTGTGTGTGTGTGTGTGTGTGTGTGTGTGTGTGGTGCTGGGATGGAACTCAGGGGCACTCTACCTCTGGGCTACACCCCCCAGCCCTATTTATTTTTTATTTTGAAACAGGGTCTTGCTAAATTGAGGAGAGATACACTAAATTGCTGAGGTTATCCTCAAACCTGTGATCCTCCTGTCTCAGCCTCCCAAGTACTGGGATTATAGGTGTGCACCACCACGCTCAGTGACAATACTTCTTTTATGAAACTTCAACCTGATTCTTTTTGAAGCATGGGTCTTCCAGTTTATAAATTTTATTCTCTCTGGACAGTCTCTTCTTTCTCTAAGTGCCCTAGCATACCTTCAGACCGGAATTCCATGCCAAATGCAATTTCTATAAATTTGCTTCCACAAGTCTTCATTTCAGAATCACTTTTCATTTCTTGCTAATACTAATTTTGGGCTTACTGCTGTGGCTGTTTCTTGACAATATGGTGGTGTTAAAAAAAAAAGAAAAATATTATGTGGAAGCTAAGAAGTACTTGGGATACAAGAGGGACTTTAGTTAATGGAGGAAAAACCCCAATCAAGCGATGGAGAGGATCTAAGGGACAGTAGTGTTGGGGAGAGGGGGCGAATCAGTGAGGGAAACACTGCCACTGAAGTTATGTACATATGTGAAATTAGTAATGACAATCTCAAAATCATGTATGGGGAAGGGGAGGGAGTAGGGAGGGAACCCAGGGGAAGTTCACCAAGTATTTTGTGAATGTATGTCCCTATCATTCTGAACTACATAATGAAATTACAATGCACCAATAAAAGTATTTAAATATGGTAAAGATTAAAAAAATAAAGAAATTGACTACCTTGAGTGTAGATATGATGAGGTCTTTAAAAGCCAAAATTTATTAGATTTTTTTGGACTGGAAATGAAAAAATAAAACATTGAAACATCCTACAAATTTCAATTTCTAAACAAGTCAAAATCAGCCTCCATAATCCATTGAAGCAAAAAAATCTTCTAGAATCTTTCATATTAAAGTGGAAAAGGTCCTGGAGGTCCAAAAGTGAGACAACCACAGTGGACCACGTGCACCCATGACCTGACCATTTCTTGCTGTGACCGCACAAGGAGCCATTGTGAGGGAGTCTCAAGCACTGGCTATATAAGGGATCTGATTTGTTGGTTTGGGCTTTTAGCTTTGTTTTATGTGTGTGTTTTGTTTGGGTTTGTTATTTTCTTGTATTTTTGTTTGACGACACAGTGGCTACATTCCTGCTGATCCAGGCGAGCCACGGGGCAGAGATCACATTCCAGGCTGGGCCCAAGCATCAGGGTGTTGTGCCACCTCTGTGATGGTTAGTCTGGATTGTCAATTTGATTGGATCATGAAACACCTAAGATTATGTGACTTTCGATGTGTTGATAAGATGATTGGTTTATGTAATGGCAGATTGAAGGGGAAGTCCTGCCCTGAATGTAGGCAGCATGGTTCTGATAGGTGCAGGACCTGGATAAAAGAAGGAGAAAGCTACATGAATGCATGCTTGGTTCTTCCTAAAGAAATCATGTCTACTCTTGTCTGAGACATCAGCTTTTAGCTCTTTGAACTAGATCCTTACCATCGTTTCTCTGGAGAGTTTCCTGGCCTTTCCATCTTGGACTGGGACTGAATTCGTGGGCGCTCTGATTCTGAGACTCCAGATCTTGGATCACTCGACCAGCTGCTGGTTCTTCTGTCTCTCCTCATGCAGTCAGAAACTTGGGACTACACTGCTTTGGACTATATTCTGATTTGATAAATCCCCTTTTCCTATATACGTGTTCTGCGAGTTCTGTTACTCTAGTGAACCCTGACAAATACAACCTTCATCCCCAGCAGATCCTCCAGCCTTCCCTCTCCTGCCAAGGAGGAGAGCCAGAGAGCATGACCTTTGTGTCTTCCAGTTGGTGCCTTCTAAGTATCCACTGGCTGAGGTGGACACAGTCTGGGCAGAAGGGTGGCATAAGAGATATCCTTCCTGCCATTCCACTCAGCTGCCCAATGAAGAAGACCCTCACTCCCAGTGCAGCCCTGCAGCATGGCCCTGAGGCTCTCCAGGACAGCCCCTGCAAGAGCAGCAGCACAAGGGGAGGCAGAGGGAAGGGTCCAGTCGAAAAAGATTCTCTCTGCACCCTGCAACCCCATTGTGAGCCTGCCTCCAGTACCCATGACCACAGGAAGGGCTGGAAGTGGGTCACCAGGAGGATTTTTACTGGCATCATCCACACATGTTGCTGCTGTGTGCTGGCCCAAGGAGCCAACAGAGTCACTCCAGAGAAAGGGAGGCAGAAGTGCCATGAATTATTCAACAAAATTGCTCCAGAGGAAGTGGACAGATGAGGTGGATATAACTAGTTCGCTGGATCCTGACTTTGGCCAGAGTGAACTCAGCTGCAGGATGAGGTGCTCCAACTGCCAACTCCGGCGGTCTCCTCCACACAGATTCAGTGAGAGGCCCCTCCTGGGATAAACCAGACTATTTTTCCCAGAAAGCTCTCCTTTTCCCTGAGATGATTCCTAATAAATTTGTTTCTCATGAATCTTATAATAAAAGTGAGATATTTATTAAAAACAAAAGTGTTAGCATTCCACTGTAGGTGTAGATGCACATAAGCACTTTGGTAAGGTAATGAACATAGAGTTGGAGAAAAGAGTAACTGTGAGAAAAGTTAAGTATATTGTCAAAGTTGGTCATTTTGTATTCTACTTAAGTTCAGATAGGCCAGAAAATATTTTATGCTGAATTAATCCTGTCCTATGGAATGCATACCGAATCCCCAGGGAAGCCTATTTATGTAGCTTGAGGGCAAATGCTAAGAGGTCAGATGACTCTCTTATCGGGTTATGATCATCATTAATGATAATGGACATTCAGTTCTGAGACCGAGATTAGGGCATACCTTTTTATTGTCCAGTGATACTATTGAAAATAATAGAGACATTTATATGGGAGAATTGAGGAGCATCTCAGGGAAGGTGGCCAGAGAAGGTCAATTCAGCACCATAGTAGCAATAGTATCCCATCATGCAAAGGCATTTATCCCAAGTGTGAGTCATAGAAATGCTCTTGACATATCAGTAATTTGCTACTTTCATATTATTCATTCATGTGCTTTCAATAAATTCTCCACAGAAGTGAGTGTTCATTCTGTATTCCTTTATCTGTTCTAGGTAGAAAGGTGAAGTGAAATAAAAGTTTCACAAAGCCTTCTACTGCAGAGACAACTAGGGAGAAGGTGAAAAATGCAATCCATGTGTCTAGAATAAGTATAGTGTCCCCAGCTTTTCCCAAGGATGTATGTGGATCCAGGAGACCCAGAACTGAATGGGGTCAAATGGTAACTGGAATAATATTTGTGGAATCACTGAGCAAAGGAGAAAAAAAAAGATGTAGCTGGGTAGGTAGACTGGCCCATGGGTCAATTGAAGAGAAGCAGCAAGGGAAGAAATGGAAAGATTCAGAATCATTAGCATAAGACATTGAGAAAAGGAAAAGAGAAGTGAGATGTGGAGGTGAGAAGGTTGGGAAAATTGTACTATAAGTAACATGTAGGGCATTTCCACAAAGTTTATAGGATGTTAGGATTTGGTCGTGTGTGAGGGAAAGAAACAAGTGACTGTGGCTGAAATAGGTTACAAGTGTATTTCCTTTTCACATAAAAGTCTGGCTTGGTACCCAAGGCTTACATGGCATGATGTAGTGTGGAAGACAAAGATTCTTCTGTCTTGTGTTCTGCCTGGTGACTTGATCATGTCATCTGTGTTTCTGACAGTGGGAGACACTGGTGAACACACAAGACACTGTTTCTTCAGGAAGGATATGACATAACATACAACATTTCTGCTTACCTCCTATTGGCCAGAACTTATGCAAATGACCATACCTCATAAAAGATGACTCTAAGAAATGTATTCTTAATCTGGGAAGCCATGCGACCAGTTAAAATGGCAGGTGTGATAGTCAGTCTAGGTTGTCAACTTGACCTGATCATGACACACCCAAGATTATGTGATTTTGGGTGTGTAACAGCAGATTAAACAGAAAGCCCTGCCCTGAATGTTGGCAGCAGGATTCTGATAGGTGCGGACTTAGATAAAAGAGGGAGAAGCCGCGTAGAGTGCGTGCGACTCTTTCTGAGGAAAACGCATCTGCTCTCGCCTGAGATCGTCGGCCGCCGGCTTCGCCTTTCTCTGAAGAGCTTCTTGATCTTCTTGGCCTCCAGCTCTTGGAACTGAAACTTCACCATCGTTTCTCCGAAGAGCTTCCTGATCTTCACGTCTTGGACTGGGACTGAATTAGTGGTTGCTCCGATCCTAAGACTCCAGCTCTTAGACCGTTTGACCAGCTACTGGTTCCTCTGACTCTCCACGTGCAGTCAGAACCTGGGACTACATTGCTTCAAACTGTAAGCCCATCTGATAAATCCCTTCTTTCAGATATACTCATTCTGTGTATTCTGTTAATCTAGAGAACCCTGTCCAGTACAGCAGGGGTAGAAGGGTTCTTTTAATGAGGAGTAAAAAGAAAATAAATATTAGGAGATATTCAACTCTGATAGAATGTCAAAGTGAACCAGATGCATTAGAATCACATGGCCTAGTAAGCTACCCACTGAAATGAGGCAATATGGTTCATTCCCTACACAGACAAGGGAAAGTGAAATGTTTAATTATTAGGAGCTCTCCCTCTCTTTGAAAAGGAATTGGAAATCACAGAGTACAGATGACAATGAGAAAATTCAAGTTAAAAATCAGGGACCTGTTGATATCTTAATAATGTTCTTTTGATGTTTTTGGTAAATCAGCCTCCACTTGTCAAGCATCATTCAGTTTCTAAACTGCCTGGAGAATATTCTAGGACTTTGAAAGAAAGATTCAATCCCCTTATCTTAATTTTCATGGAACAAAGAGCATAGTGAGAAAGAACTTGAATTTGTCCCTTACGTGGCATTTAAACATGTAGCGATACTATTAGAAAACTTGGTTTTCTCTAAGGAGATTGGGGAGTAAGAGAAAAATGAGGCCTCTAAGAGAAAATTACCATGAGTTGGAGAAATCTGGTGAAATGGACTGAGCTTTTGGCAGCACAAACTAGATGTCAAAGAAAGTAATGGTTCCAAATATAGTATGAGACCCATCAGAACAACCCCTTCCTTCCCACTTGCAGTATGCCAGTCCTTGCTGGGAAAGATTGGGCTTCAGTCACCACTTAGGGACTAACATCTCACTTTTCTGAGCTCTCTTGACAGGATTGGCCATAGAAAGTTCCAGGTGCCTGCCCTGTACAAAGGGAGAAGACCCTGGCTATGCAATGAGTAAAACCCCATTAGAAACAGAACAGTTTCTAATTATATGGATGAGAGCAGTGGATGCCAGAGTAGACGAGCTCTGGAGCTGCATACGGCAGGCTTGTGGTTCACCATCATCCCTGGCAATCCTAAAGTCCAAGAGAGAAAATTTGGGAAGATCACTGAAGATTCCAGACTCAAAGCCTTGCTATTTGGATAAGACTTTAAGTGTGACAAATTTGGTTTGTTAGTGGGACACCACACAAGTAATTCAGATTAAAACAGGAATGAAGCAAAAAGCTGATCAGAACTCAGGGAACAGAGTCAAGACCATGGTTGGAAGCAAACACACATGAAAATTATAGACTAAACTACTCAGATTCTGTGCTTAAGAATTAGAAAGAAGCACTAAAGCAGTCTCCTCTGCCAATGACATTATGGTGGTTTTTTCTCAGTATACTATAGTATTCATTAACTGGGGCAGGAAGTGGAGCACTAGAAAATGTTCAAAATAGAGCTCAGCCCTACATGCCTCTGGAACACAAACCATGTTTGCATGTTACTGTGGCCATGGAACTGGAATTCCCTTAGTTGGGTACACACTGGAAATTAGGCTTATTTGGATGTGAATGGTGTAGAAAGATGTTGAAAATATGCACTGGATCTTAACAAATTTCCTATAATTAATAATAAGATTAATATGAAATGTGATAAGAAATGACTGTCTACAGACAAAGCTTAGGCACACAAACTTGCTTTTAGGAACAAGGATCATAGCTAGAGATGAAAGAACCTTTTAAATGTGCAGAGCATAGCAACAATCAGATTATCTTGCAGTCCACTGGAAATTCTCTACTTCTAATTTTTCTGAAGCATTTCATCTTTGTCCTTTCTTTTGAATAGTTAGTTTCTCTGGCTTCATGATTTCAAGTTGGCTGATATTATTTTTTATTTTATCTTAGGAAATATTCTGTCATCTATTTGTTTTTCTTTCCTTTTACTCTGGCTTAGAGATATGTTTGCCTTTGGTGTCTGACAATTTCAGTTTGTATGTACGCAGGTGTTTTTGAGGACTTGTGGATTTATTACTTTTGACCATGCTGGATAATATATGCCATTGTTACTTTTTTATTGTCTCTAATATCTCCTTTCAGCATCACAAGTCCATGAGTTAATAGATTTAATCTGCCCTCTTCGGTTCTTTTTTGTGTTTTGTCATTTTTTCCTAGTACTACATTTTAGATAATTTCTTTGGATATATATTTCAGCACATTAATTCTATGTCTAATCTGCTGTGTAATTCATACATTATCTTTTTCCAACAATTATATTTATTTATTTTTAAAATAAAATTTTTAATACTTAAAGGTATACAACATGATGTTATATGTTATATGTAGATAGTAAAATAGTTACAAGAGTGAAGCAGAGTAGCATATCTACCATGTCATATAGTTATCCACTTTATTTTAATCTTTGTGGCAAGAACAGCTAAAATCTCATTTAGCAAGAATCCTAAATTCTGTATAATTTCCAACTATTATACTCCCATAGTATACAAAATCATACTACAGCTGGGCGTGGTGGTGCACGCTTGTAATCCCAGTACTTAGGAGGCTGAAACCGGAGGATCCGGGGTCGTGGCCAGGCTCAGCTACTTAGTGAGGCCCTCCGCAACTCAGTGAGACCCTGTTTCAAAATAAAGAATAAAAAATAGGGCTGGGGTTGTAGCTCGGAGGTAGAATACCTTTGGGTTCAATTCCCAGTGCCAAAAAAAAATCATTGTACATATCTGCTATTTAATAGTCTCTAACTTATATCTCTCCATTTATCCTTCCAGTAACCCACTGTTCTGTTTCAGTGTATTTGACTTTTTTTAGAGCAAACATATTTGTGAGATCATACAATAGTTTTCTTTGTGTCTGGCTTATTTCACTTAGTATAATGTTATCAAGCTTCATACATGTGGAGCAAATGGCAGGTCCTTTTTCATGGCTAAATAATTATATTCTATTAGACACACACATATATACTATCATTTTTTTATCCATTCATCCATTGTGAATAATGCTGCAAAGAGCATGGAAGTGCAGACTTTTTTAAGATGGTGATTTCATTTTTATTTGGAATATGCCCAGAAGAGGGATTGCTGGGTCATAAAATTCCTAGAGGAGAACGCAGGAAAAAAAACTCCTTGACATTAGAAATGATTTTTTGGATATCACACCAAAAGCTCAGACTACAAAAGCAAAAATAAATAAAGATAACTCCAGATAAATGACAACCTATAAATTAGGAAAGAATATTAGCAAGCCATATATCTGATAATGGGTTAATATACAAAATTTACTAAGAACTCATACAATTCAATAGTTTAAAAAATACAAAAAGGGCCACTTTAAAAAGGGCCAAGGATCCGGGCATGGTGGCGCACGCTTGTAATCCCAGTACTTTGGGAGGCGGAGACCGGAGGATCCGGGTTTGTGGCCAGCCTCAGCTCTCTCTCTCTCTCTCTCTTTCTCTCTCTCTCTCTCTCTCTCTCTCTCTCTCTCTCCTTAGTGACGCCCTCCTCAACTTCGTGAGACCCGGTTTCAAAATAAAGGATAAAAAAATAGGGCTGGAGGTGTAGCTCGGAGGTAAAACGCCCCTGGTTTGATCCCCGGTACTAAAAAAAAAAAAGGGCCAAGGACTTCAATAGACATTTCTCCAAAGAAGACATAAAAATGGCCAACTGGTAAAAAGTTCTCCAGAGCATTAATCACTAGGGAAATGCAAATAAAGATCAATATAACACTTGTTAGTGTGGCTACTATCAAAATGTCAAGGAATAAATGTTGGAGAGTGTGGAGGCAAGGAAACTCTTGTATGTTTTGGTGGGAATATATACTGATGCCGGCATTATGGAAAATGGTATTGGAGGTTCATACATTAAAATAGAACTACCATGTATTTCCTATTTTTAAAAGTTTTATTTTTGAGTTTCCCATGTTTGCTCACTCACTGTCACTGTCCACTGTATTCTCATTGTTTTGCTTCCTTGTGTCTTAATGGGCTTGTATCTTTCCAGTCTGGACTCTTGTGTTTCGCATTTATAAACTGCATTTCTCGGAGGGTTAAAATACCGGTTTTGTTTTTCTCCCTGCTGATTTTCACTCACAGTGGCATCTCCCTCAAGTCTGTAACTGTGAGCTCTTTGTTCTATTTTAATAAATTGCTGTCTTATGGACTTATGTTAGGATGTTTCTCTTTACAACAATTGTTCTCAAACTATAATGTCCATAAGAATACTTGAGGAATTACCAAAATGTAGATTACAATTTAGTAGATCTGGGTTGGGGCCTCAGTTTGGGTTTCTGACCTGCAGTTAGTGCCATCAGTCCTGAGACCACACTGAGTCCTATGGATTAAGAAGATTTGCTTCAGTTTCTGTGTCTGCTGGCAGCAAGAAGCCTATACCTAGAAACTGGGTCACATCAACAGCCCCTTTGACTTGAAACAGTACAGGAAGCTACGTTACCCCACAATTTGCTCAAATATCAGTATCTTATGCTACTGGTGTTTGCTTTCTGTGAAATCCTTCATCTCCCATCTGAGAATTTATCCTTGGCTCTAGGCCCCAGATGATTTTTTTTAGAGGACATCGAGAGTTACTTAGTGATACCACAAAATATGTATCCTATGCAATAAAGAGTGTCTTGCTGCAAAAAGGTCCCTTAAAGTACCAGGTTAGTCATAATGCCAGAAACAACAGTCTGATTTTGTTTTAAAAATTATGTATTACACAATGTATACATATATCAAAATATCACATGGTATCATAGAAATATATACAGTTTTAATATTTTAATGTATAAATTAAAAATAAGTTTAAAAGGCTGGGCATGGTGGCACACACCTATAATCCTAGTACTTGGGAGGCTGAGACAGGAGGTTCGCAGGTTCGAGGCCACCCTCAGCAACTTAGCAAGACCCTGTTTCAAAATAAAAAATAAAATAGGGCTGGGTATGTGGCTTGGAGGTAGAACACCACTGACTTCAATCCCCAGTATGACCAAAAAAAAAAAAACAGTTAAAAAAAGTAAGCAATGTTCTTCCCAAAAAATCTTTTAAAAAGGTTTTCTAATAAAACCCTATCTACCTACAGTTTTTCTCCTTTCCATAAAGCTTGTATTACTGGTAGGATGCAAATTATGCAGTAAGACTGGATGGTGTTTATAATGAAATTAACCATAGCACTGAGTTGGAATAATTTACATTCAGCAGTATCTCTGGCCCCCAAATTTGAACACACGCTCTACTTTAAATGATGTGTTAACTGATAAACACTGCCCACTAGCCTGAGGCAAACAATGTCATACCCACTTATAAAACAGGTAAGTTAAGGTGTGTTTAACACAAATTGTTAGCTCACCAAAGCTGCAAAGCAATGTGATATATATGAGAGCTTTTTTTAGTAGCTAAGTAGCAGACCTTATAATGTTTGCCAGGTGTGGTACCCACTGCTCTCCAATCCACTCAGTCATTAAAATGTTGCTGAAAGCACATTTCTCTCCACTAGAATTTTCTTAGGGGCTCTATCCAGGTGCATGAAATAGGAGGACCACATATGCATTTGCATTAAAATTTGGTTCTGATTTGCATATATTTGCATACTTCTACATAGACCTTGTCATTTATTCTTAGGGAGCTTTTAGCAAACAATATTTATTGCTACCATTAAGGTTGACACTTCTTGACTTTTCTCCTTTACTGTCGTCTTCACACAATCTTTGACCCAAGTTTGCTGTCAAAGAAATATACAAAGGTGTGATGATGGAGAGAGAAAGAAAAAGCTTTTTGTTGGATTATAGTGTAAAGAACACAAAGAAGGCATATTTCAAGGAATCTATCATCTATAGTTTCAAAGTATATATTGCTCTTTTTCCTTTTTGGGGGAGAAGTGAGTTGAGATCTCTTTTAAATAGAGAAAAAGAGGTATGGAATGTTAGTATTATAAGTTTGTGAACTCAAAGCGCTTGGTACAGTGATTCATTTATTTAACAAATATTTTTTGAACATTATAATGCTCAAGGACTTCATGAGGTATTGGGCATACAGCAGTAAACAAAACATATTTTTTAAAAATACCTGTTTTTATAATGTATATCCTAGTTGCTAGGAAATGGGTTGAGAGTTGGCAGGTAAACCAATAATTGAGTAAACTACAGAGTTTCAGATATCAATTCCAGGGATAACAATAAGGTAGGAAAAGGGGATAAGAAATGTGGACTATTGTGGTAAGGAGGCTTCAATTTCAAACAGGGTGATCAGAGAAGATACCTTTGAGATGATTTCATGTCAGTAAAGATCTAAAGGAGATGAGGAAGTATATTCAAGGTAACATTATATTCAAGATAACATTAGTGTGGCTGGGAATTCCCCAAAGATCTTATAAAGATGCAAGTTCCTTGGCTTATCTCCTAAATGCCTAATCAAAGAGCTCTTGAGTAGACCCCAGCTATTTAAATGTTATTAATTATCTCAAGAGAATATAATGCAGTAGGGCCTCTCCTAAAACACTGACCAGGTTCACAACTTATCGTGTGTGTTGTAGCCTCAATTTTGTGGCATATTGGTTATGACAGGAAATTTTCACTGTATCTTGAGATATTCCAATTCTGAAAGTGCTCTTTGATAAATGGGCACTTGTCAATACACACAAAGGCAACTAAATTTGTTGGGAATAAATTTAGAAATATTTATGATATTTTAAGAATTCAGGCCAGGCGTGGTGGTGCACGCTTGTAATCCCAGTACTTTGGGAGGCAGAGACCGGAGGATCCGGGTTCGCGGCCAGCCTCAGCTCTCTCTCTCCCTGTCTCTCTCTCTCTCTCTACTTAGGCCCTCCGCAACTTCGTGAGACCCGGTCTCAAAATAAAGTATAAAAAAAAATAGGGCCGGGGGCGTAGCGCGGAGGTAGAACGCCCCTGCGTTCAATCCCCGGTACCGCAAAAAAAAAAAAAATAAATAAATAAAAAAATTCAGATGTCTCATATATATGTCATGAATTAGTATTGGTCTGAGACAGATGAAATCAAAAGTTCAATTTTAGTCTTGAAATAATGAGAGACAATATGAAACCTCTTCACCCATTCATCAGAAAAGTTGATTAGTTTAAATGATATGCTCTACCACTACAAATTTCTTCATTCAGATTCTTTCATTCATTATCTTATTCATGTAACAAAATGTTGAAATTTTTCTATATTGATGATATACATTGCACCAGTAAAAGTATAAAAATATTTCTAGATTGCAAGAAAACATGCTAGATGCTGAATAGTTGAGATGAATCAACCCAAATATCTGTGGAAGCAGAATGTATATTCCTCTAGTAAAGCTACTTGAAAAGTGCTTAAGTGAAGCACTTATTCTACCAAAAGGGGTTGAAGACTGACTTATGGGGAGTCATTGTGCTGGGCTTTGCAGAGTAACTGGGGTGTTTCCTAAATAACAGAGCTGCTCAGGGTGGAGGTGGAGAGGGTTGTAGAGGTGGAGGTGGTCACAGAGAGTACAGAAGGCAAAGAGAACAGCATAAGCAAAGGCATATGATTCTGAGTCACGTGCGCATTCAGAGAAAGGTGATCAGTTTTTGAAGCAAGTTATACCACATGTTTCTCAGTCAAGTAGAGTCGTCATAACAAAATACCACAAGCCTAGAGGCATAAGCAACACAAACTTACTTTTCACAGTTATGGAGGCTAGAAAATTGAATGAAGATCAGGGTACCAGCCAATTCTGTTTCTGGTGAGGGCTTTCTTCCTGGCTTGCTGATAGCAATTTCTTGCAGAGTCCTCATGTGGTAGAGCAAGAAATCTCTTTTACTTTTTTAATAAAACCACTAATCTCATCATCCCAAGAAGCTCACCGCACCCTAATTACCTTCCCAATACTGAGCTCCAAATACCATCACATCGAGCAAAGGCTTCAACATATGAATTTGGGGGGGGGGCGCAGTTCAGTCTGCAGAAGTGTATGAAGGAACTAGCTAGAGATAAAGGTAGATTATGGAGTGGGGACAGGTTGCGAAGGGTCTTTTTACGCCATTTTAAAGGAGTTTGGATGTTTTTATATGTTTTATTGGTGTATTTTAATTATACATCATAATGAGGTTCAAAGTGATACAAATATACATCGCTCAGTATATTTCCTTCCACATTCCACCCTGCTTCTCCCTCTTACCTCCCTGTACTTGTTAGTGAGACTGGTAGTGATACCTTCATATATTGCCATAGCATTATTTTAACTGTTTCCTTCCTCAATTCTCCTTTTCCCCCTCCCCATCTCCCTTCCTCAATTCCCTTCCACTATTCTAATAAGAATATTATACAAAGTGACATTAGCCATTTTCTGAAAGTCAAGGGTCATATGTTTTCTCTTGTATGTGTAAACTAGAGGGAAATAAGAAACAAAAGGGACTTCAGACAAATGAGAGAGACCAGTGGAATGTTTTCTTAACAGAAATAAAAGTAGTCATTGAATACGTTGTTCTATTAGTTATCAACTCTGTGACTGAATTTCTTTATACATCAGTTTCCTAATCTTATAAGATTATATGTTTATGAATATAGATTTATTAATAGTACTTTTCACATTTGATTATTAATTCTACTCAATAGTATGATGCAGTGATTTAAATATGAGAAGTAGAAAATACTGTTGAACATTATCAGTGGAGGACTCAAATGGATTGAGAAAAGATGTATCAGCTAAGGGCTAAGAGATGAGTAATTAGAAATGAGAAGAAAAGGTCCCATTTCAACACCTGCTATAAACTGACCTTAGTTTCAACACTAAAAAATGGAGACATGACCCAGTCATACCACTCTTGGGGATCTTCCGAAAAGAATTAAAGTCCAATTATTATCTGACACATGCATTTCCATGTTTATAGCAGCACAATTCACAATAGCCAAACTATGGAACCAGCCATCAACTGTCAGTCAACAGTTGAATGGATTATAAAACCATGGTATATACACACAATGGAATTTTACTCAGCCATAAAGAAGAACACAGTTATATCATTTTCAGGAAAATGGATGGAACTCAAGAATATTATGCTAAGTGAGATTAGCCAGTGTCATGAAGTGAAGGGTCATATGTTTTCACTCATATGCGGAAGCTAGTGAGAAACTCGGAAATAAAGAGAACTTCAGATAAATGATGGGAAACACTAGTAGAACAGTGGAAGGGAATCTTGGAAGGGAGGTGGGGAGGAAAAGGGGGAGATCTGATGATGGAAACTTCAAATAATCCTTTGTTCATTATGAAGTTATCTAGATTAATGTGAATATTATATATGGGGATGGAGAGGAAGTGGGGTGGAACCTGGAGGGAAACACCAAACAAATACTATGCACTTGTATGTTTCTATCACTCTGAACTTCACTATGATGTATAATTACAATACACCAATACAAGAAAAGATGGCAAAAGATGAAACCACAAGGAATGTGGCTTGAATAAGAGAAATACTCTTCTAGAAAACCTTGCTTTTTGCAGAAGAAGAAATTTCTCCTCCCCTATTACATGGCTGTGGCATTGACAAAGCAAAAGGACTGCCCTGGATTCAACTATTGTCTGACATCTCATTTGGCATTCATTTGAAAGATAAGACCTTTATGAATTTGCCTTCTACATTCAATTCAAGCATTATTGTAGCCTTTAATTTTTGTAGATCTTGTCTTAAGTAGACTGAAACCTGTATGAGGGGAGAGCAAGTTTAATATAGTTGCTACCTTTATTTATCACTATTGTGTTGGGCATATTGTTAAGCATGCAGTAAAAATCAGTAAAAAGAAAGCAAATCTGGCATGTTAAAGTATATATTTAAATAAAAATGTAATCTATGAAGTTATTAATTTAAGTGTATGTGCCAGATAGTTCTTATTTCTCCCCCGATATTTACTTATTTTTTCCGCCTGTACCAGGTGTCAGGAAGCTTACCTTCTTGACTGGCATAATGCACACTCCTCTATCCACTGGCTTTTAGGTGTGTTTGTCCAATGAAAGGTACCAGAGTGATACTAAAAACAAAAATAACTCTTGTTCTTGCCCAGTTCCACTATGGTGCTGGCAGAGGCTATGTCCTTTCCTGGCAGCATCTGCTGTCAGGCTGCCCCTCTTTCAAGCTTCAACCATGAAACCGGTGCTGGAGACATTTCTTACCTTGCCTCTGTGGGCCCATAGGTGCAGTGGCTTCCTACTATTGTTGTCACTAGGTCCTCAATGTTGTGTTTTGATTTCTTTAACCTTGCCTTTTAATACCTGTCTCACCTATAGACTGTACTTATATGTATAAGTCTGTATGGCTTGATAATTTAAAATAATAGTAATTAATTCCCCCAGATAATTGTTTGTGACTAAAGGGGGTGGAATATATGGGAACTTCTGTAGTGAGGCCTAAGAGTCATGTCTCTTGTGGGCAGGATGTGCTGGGAATGTTAGAAACTCCTGGCAGGGCTGAATGCTTTTCCTTGGCTTTCGTGGACCCTAGACCTAGACATTTTGGAGAATTTCCTATTTGACTACTGTACCTTTTTAAATTGCAAATGCCAGGCATTGGGTAGATGAAGGAAAGCATATTTTAGGGTAAAGATGGTAAAAAAAGGAACATCTCAAAAATTTCTTTTGACAGCATTTCTTGCTTGGATCTTGAAGCAATTTACCATAAGGATTTTTAAAAATCATATTCCAGTTAATCTCTATTATTCAAAAATACATCTCAAATAAAATAAAGAACCAAATATTCACCACAGTATAAACCTGGACTATTGAGAGAGTGTTTAGCATATTGGCCAGTCTTGGTTTAATTTAGGATTGCTGCTGCTGCTTCTTCCTGTTTATAGTCTCTTCTCTTACTCTACTTATGGAGCACAGATAAATGTGTGATTTCCTGCACAAATACCATCCAAACAAATTTGGGTGATAGAAGCAAGAGAGCAATTGAAACTGGAAAATAAACGGACATTGTTACAAAGGAGATGAAATGAGTTTGATCTTAAAATGTGGGTAAGATAAAGAATGTGGGGGAGATCACACTCATGAGGAAGTATGAGCTTCATTCAGCAAGACTACAAGGTCTTTGATTTCTTCTGTCAAGGCAGTAATATAAGTTTTCAATAACATATTAGGTATCAATAACTGTATTATCTCCTCTTCTTCAACCTTACCTTACGTCTTACAATGTTAGGCACATATTATCTAATGTAAAAGTTATTACACTAACAAGGATTATATGAATCATAATTTCATTTCCAAAATCTTATTGTTTGTTAAACTCTTAAAATAGTGTTGAAACTTTTGTTAAAATTTCATATGCATGAATTTGCTGACTAGACTATTACCACCCCTAGAAACCATGTCCTCTAAATAGCATTTTTAATTAATTACCAGGAGTAATACTCTTGGAAATACCAGGAATATACTGAGTATAATGGATGTATCTGTATCAGTAAGAAGCCATAGTTCCTTTTGAGTATGAAAGTTAAGATATATATCTCCTGCTTTACCTACCTTTTCAATTCCTGGTTATAGTTTTTGAAATTACACAGAGTCTTTTTTTTAGACAAGAATTAATCTAATATAGAAAGCATAAAATCAGCCAGGTGTGGTGGCGCACTCTTGTAATCCCAGGACTTGGGAGGCTGAGACAGGAGGATCGCAGGTTTGTGGCCAGCCTCAGCTACTTAGTGAGGCCCTCCGAAACTTAGTGAGACCCTGTTTCAAAATAAAGAATAAAAAAATAGTGCTGGGGGTGTAGCTCATAGGTTGAATGCTCCTGGGTTCAATCCCCGGTACCACCAAAACGAAACAACAACAAAAAAGGAAAGCATAAAGTCTTTTAAAAATAATTTTTAAGCCAGGCCTAAGGGCACATACCCATAATCCCAGTATTTGGGAGGCTGAGACAGGATGATAACAGGTTCAAGGCCAGCCACAACAACTTAGTGAGATGCTGTTTCAAAATAAAAAATAAAAATGGCTAGGGGTGTAGTTCAGAGGTAGAATGCTCCTGGGTTCAATCCCAAGTACCATAAATAACACACACACACACTTCACACACTAATTTTCAGGGTTCTTTTTTTCTTTTTTGTCTGCTAAAATACAGAAAATCTTTGGACATGAGTTGTTCTTTCTTAATTAATAAGTCATTTCTCTCTTGTATCATACTCCAGCTATTAAAATATTTTCTTATTTCTCCTATCCTTATTGTCTTTAGGCCAAATCCACAACCATGAATTTTATGGTAATTAGAGAAAAGTAGACAATTGCATAGTGTGTGTGTGTGTGTGTGTGTGTGTGTGTGCGTGTGTGTGTGTGTGTGTGTGTGTGTATGTGAATCATTGCTTAAGTTACATCCCTGTCTGACTCTCTCCTGAGAGATAGACATCTCTGTTTTATTTATTTTTTTTTTAGTTAACTCATCACATAACAGGTGGAATAGACCTAAGAAATAAGAAGTAGGCATTCACCACATGGTTGATCTGATAGATTTCCTTGAAGTTTCTATCATGAGAAAATAAGAGGTCATATCATTTCTAGTACTGCCCTGAGGCTGGGTAGGGACATTTCTATTATTATTGTTATTATTTTGGGAAGGTACTAGGGACTGAACCCAGAGGCATTCTACCTCCAAACTACACCACAGCCATTTTTATTTTTTATTTTAAAACAGGTTCTCACTAAATTGCTGAGGCTGGCCTAGAACCTGCGATTCTCCTCGGCCTCCCAAGTACTGGGATGACAGGCATCTGCCACTATCCCTGGATAAGTAGGGATATTTCTTGTAGTCCTGTGAGCATGGCTTCGTCTCCATGGTTATTTTGTTATTATTATTATTATTATTATTATTATTATTTTCATTATTATCATTGTTTACATTACTGAGGGTTGAACCCAGGGCATTCTACATCTGAGATATACCTCCAGCCCCCTTTTTAAATTTTGAAACAAGTTGTTGTTGTTTTTTTATTTTATTATTTTTTATTTATTTATTTATTTATTTTATTACATATATTGGTGCATTGTAGTTATACATTTTGGTAAGTGTCAGGGTATCAGAAGCATGCATGCACACATTGCTCATTTAGCCCTCCCTCAAATCCCACCCATTCCCTCTCCCTTCCCTCCTTTCCATGTTCAGCATAGTGATCGACTCTGATGAGTTTGTTTATATACATCATGTGTATTTGTGTATTTTCCTCCCCCCCCCCC